>JBBBDQ010001711.1:3010000-3222500 GCA_037127315.1 Ascarosepion bandense
CAAAACACGGAGTTGTTTTTGGTATCTGTTGTCGCTTTTTCTTTTTCAAAGTGGAGTTTTTTCGTTTTCTTTTGCGGTTTTCTTTTTGGTTGTTTGGGTTTTTTCTTTTTTCTTGTTTTGTTAGAAATAAAAATATGTGTTTTCTTTCTTCCATTTAACTGTTCTACCGGACTTAGTTTTCATTTTTGGTTTGTTTTCGTTAGTTTCCTCGGTACAAGATGAGGGAGTTATCGAAATCCCGTCTTGATTCGATGGAATCTTTTGAATTTATATTTTCAGCAATGTACGTCGGTTTTAATCTGTATATTGAGACTTTACTATGGACGTCGTCTGATTTTTTTTTAGTAAAATATTTTTCGTGGCGACTTATTACTTGATATGGACCTGTGTATGGCGCTTCCAACGGTTTTCGTACTCTGTCAGTTCTTAACCAAATACTTTTACATGTCTGTAAACCTTTTGGGATGTAGGAATTAGGTGTTGAATGTAGGTGTCTGCTGGATAATTTGTCCATATCAAATCTCTGCATTTCGTCGGTTAAAATTTTAACGTGCGAGTTTGTTATCTCGTTTTCGTTCTTGTTAGGGTCGATCAGTAATCGGGGAATTTGTGCGTGAGTCCCCTTTACTGCGGTAAATGGAAAATAGTTTGATTCGTTGGGAGTTATTCTCATTCCTAGAAGAACGATAGGGAGAGCTGATAACCATGATTCTTTGCTGGCTATTATAGTAGTTTTTAGGGTTCTGTGAGCTCTCTCTACAAGTCCGTCCTTCGTTTGCGGATGATAGGCTGTTGTTCTTAATCGGTAGAAACCTATTATTTTTTATATTTCTGTGAATAGTTCGGATTCAAACTGGCTTCCTCTGTCCGTAACGACATGAAGAGGAACCCCGAATCGGGAGATCCACAGATTGACAAAAGCCATTGATACTGATTTCGCCGTAATTTCCGTTATTGGGCATGCTTCTATCCAACTCGTGTTTCTGTCGATGCATGTCAATAAATATCAGTATGGTGAAAAGTAAGAGTCAGTTTGTTTTTTTACTGGTGGTAAGGGACCGACAATGCCAACATGTACAATTTCAAAACGACTAGAAGGTAATTCAAATGGACTTACTTCGCTCTTCGTGTGTCTTATTATTTTTGCTTGTTGGCAATGCTGGCATTCTGTGCACCAAGCTTTTATTGATTTGTCCATCTTCGACCAATAATATCGAGATTTTATCATTTTTCTGGAAGCTGCTATTCACGGGTGTGATAGGTTATGCAGACTGTCAAATACAGATTTTCTGAGCTTTTCTGTCACAAAAGGTCATGGGAAAGATGATGACGTGTCGCATAATATGGTGTCCTTTTTATTTATTGTATATGTTTTCAGTTGGTCTTTGAATGTCTGGATTTCATTGTTAGTAGCTTGACGTTTCACTGTGTTGTAGCTGCCTGAAGGTTATAAGAACATGAAAGTAGAATACATTTGTCTGTTTGAAATAATTCTCAAATCTCCAAGAATTTTTGCATAAAAATGAATATATAACATTTTCACATGTGAGGAAGTCTCTTATATTTTCATAGTAGTTCACGGAATAAACAACATAATATATGTACACATAATACACGAATCTGCCAAGTACTGATCCTGTTATATTTCATTATTAAATAATATGAAAAATTCAAGAATGTAATATAATAGTTACAGATTTTTCAACAATATTAAATGTTTCACAAGGCCGAAAGTGTGGCGCACCCAATGGAAACCAAAATCACTCAGTCAGTCAGTGCCATACGGCATACGCGCTTCGGCGATCATGTCTCAAAAGAGATATAACTGACTGGACAGAAGACTTTCGCACAGTAGGTAGTCATTACTTTCTGTGGTAAACTGGTTACTAACCAATCTGTTCGGTTATTTGACCCATAGCTGGAGGAAAGAGACGGATTTTTCCCTTTCCCAAGAGTGTTTGCGCGTAGGTGAGTGCAATGAATTTAACTGGAATTCGAACTAGGCTCTATGATTTCTCCCACCGAGTCGATATCCACTGCATCACAACGCACATCATTTCTCAGCCGTAATTGATCTAGGGAGACATGTTTGCTTATCATTACACCACGTCGAAGTGCTCAGTCAATCAGCCTATATGGCAATGAATACTAGACTATTTCTACACAGCTGGAGAGAATATACGGGGCAGTATATATGTGGCTCTAAATAGGGATGCTGAGAATACCACAAACGGAACATGTGAGCTAGGAGGAGGCGTTAAAGAAAATTAAAAGAAAGACACTTTCAATAAGAACAAGAAAGTGAAAGCTGAAATTTTTAGAAAATATAACGAGAAAAGAGGGCTTGGAAAATTCGACACGCACAGAATATTTTGAAGACAAATCTGAAGTGGTAGACAGGGAAAAACCTAGTAAATGACACTGTAAATAAATTACAGAAAAGGAACAGGGTGGGTATTGCTTAGATTTTTTTAAAAATATCTGTATTACGACACGCAAAGCAAAAAAGCCGCTTAGACTCAAGGGTTTACTGGGTGTGGAAAAATTAATAATGGGCGGAAAGAAAATAGTGTATCAGGAGAACAGGAAATAGCGATTTGCATTATCCGACCGTGTATTGTCATATCTGCTCATGCGCTTCTGCTGTTCATCTCAGGGTTCTTGACAGAATCCAAAAGAGAATTTGTAATGTGATCGGTTCAGACATGGCAGCTCGACTTCAGCCACTTTCTTATTGGCGTGATGTGCCTTCCCTCTGTCTTTTCTACAAATATTTCATGGCTTCTGCTCCGACGAACTTAGTTCACTTGAGCCTCTCCACCAGAATTTACTCGAGCAACCAGACTGGCAACAAGGTCCCACCCTTTTACAGTTAAGCCTCCCAAATGCAGCCGACAATTCTTCTCTAACAGCTTCTTTTCTCGCACTTCCTGCTTGTGGAACTACCTTCCGTATACTTGCTTTCCTGACGGCTACAACCTCCAGGAATTTAAATTCAATGTCAATTCTAATCTCTTATTCATATGACTCCAGTCCTTCCTTCGTTCTTTCTACATCACTCCGTATATTTTTTTCTTTTTTTTTCTCGCCTTCGCAACTGTCTACACACCTGTATTCCTATCCTTCTCTCGCCCTTTCTCTGACGCCTCCCGTAACTGGTTCGTCTTTCTCTTCAATGTCCTCTTGCCTGTTACTCTCTTATATAGTTCCTTGCGCATCAGTAGCGGTACCGCCTTGCTTGGGGTGAAACGATTAAAAAAATTATTTTGCATACTTAAGTTAGCTGGTAAGCATGGAGCCAAAAAAGAGTTTCACCAGCGAGAGATGCGTTAAAAGAAATTGTTTGCATAATATATACGGCTACAACTACAGATCATTTGTAAATTGATGAGATCTAGACGTCAGTATATTACTGTAGATAAGTACAAAAAGTCTAGGTACCATAAGGAGGATCGCATCCGAACATTTACCATTAGAAAGTATTACGGTCATGAAAAAGCGATTAACCAATAAAAAATGTGCGTAGGTTATGAAGAGTCATAATCATTCACGTCCTGAAGAGACACGGCAAATAAAAAAAAACGAATATTAATCTTTGTGATTGTGAGTTATCTTGTGTTGCTCTTTTTCTGCAGATATATTCCTGTAAAGATGCAAGTGCAGTGATGTTTTGAAATTGATTTTATTTGCATGATAAAATATTCACTCTAATTATGTTGTGCGCGAGATTAGGTGCGTAATGAAGCGTCAATTATGTAGATTTTGAAGATTTCCTTACGTGAGAAATTTAAACGCTGTTCACGTAAATCCCCCAAAGGAAAAAAAAATATACCGGAAAGTTTGATTAATGCTGCTTATTGGTTTATTTATTTTCGTAAATATTAAGAAAAAATAAAAATGCAAATATAAGACATTCTATTCCAAAACGTAGTAAGTAAATTCAAAAGAAAATGAAAGGAATAGTAGAAAATGAAGCTGATCTGATTAGATTATAACTTCTTATTGCTTACAAAATAAGGTTTCAGTTTAATCGTTTCCGGAATGCTTTGTGTTCCTAACTGGTTAGAAAAGATGTTTCATTAAATTTAAATGAAATTTATTCAATTCTATGTTGTGATCTTCCATATTCAGCTAAATTTCATGCCATATTTACACACATGCGTGTGCGCACACATATGCACAAAAATATTTTTATGCATTTATTTTTTCTATGTTTTTTCCGTCTTTGATATATGATATTTTCTATATTTTATTTTCCTATTTTCATATTGATAAGTATTTTGTTACATTCGATTTTTTAAATGTTATTGTTATAGATTTTAATAATTCAATAAAATATATATCTATATAGGTATGTTAATTAATAAATATATATATGGGTGTACATACAGATATAAAATATTATTCAGGTGCTAGAAAAACAGTGCTGATGGTAGTATAAACAGAGCTATCAATTATATATGAAGAAATTTACATATTATGCTAAGTAAGTGTCAAGGCACTTAATTTTATGCACTACACAATCATCAAGTGCATATTACAAACTCTTTTTTAATATACACCCGAGGATTGTGTGATGCGTGAAACACCAAGATGCGCCACCAAAATAGGATAATTATATATATATATTTATTTGTAGTGCTCTGGCATATTTATTATGAACAGTGCTCAATATAATGGGCATTACAAAGCTTAATATAATTATGTAGTTATGAATTAATTGTACGTTGCGACACGGAAATTTCTATGGTTCGAGATAGATTCTCATCATCAGGCAATGTTGCTGTTGATTGTGCAGATGATTTACAATTAAATGACAAAAAGCTTTGGCTTGCTGTGTATGTATGTGGGAAGATATAAAAATTGACATGCGTGTTTCTTTTGGCTAATCAGAGTGGAGATTCATTTTGGGATTTGGTCCCAAAGAATACATACTAACCAACGTTTTCTCTTTTTTCTTTTTTCCTCCCTCATCCTACTCTTTTCCCTTGTTTATTTTCTCTCCTTGAAGGTCAAGATGTTAACCTGCCTTTCACCTGATCTTATCATTTTTCCTTCTTTCCTTTCAGTTTAATTACTTTTGCTGTGGTATTCTCATTCAGCACCGATTCTATATTTTTTACTTAATTATTATTTTTAGTCTATTTATTCATTTGGCGTAAAGTTTTTTTAAAAGAAAAGATCTTTCTATATAAAATATGATTTTTTGGTCTATCTATTTATTTGTTGTAAAGTTTTTTTTTTATACAAAAAGAAAGATTTATTTTAAAAAATGATTTTATGTTCCAATTTATCTTTATATAGTTCGTCAGTAATTATTTTCTTTAAGCACTTGTTGGTTATATGCATGTTATTTCATTTAGATTTTATCCATTTTCTAATGTGAATAATTTGTAATGTCTACATATGATATTTATTTTGTTGAGTTTATTTAATAAATTTTTATTTCTAAGGTATTTAATAATAAATAGTTTTGCGTATAAACATAGTGAGCATGGTTCATTTAAAGAGGTACATGTTTTAGTTCATTTTAGAATTTTCCAAATTATTGTGGGTGTTTCCATTAGATACCAATAATATTTAGATAGGGATGTTCTATTTTTGTATTTATTATTAATAAATGAAGAGGTGTGCTGGTAAATTCGCTGCTTTAGAGTGTTTTTAGTACTCCTATATAAATTTTTATATTATTTGCTTATTCCTTTGAGGATATTTCGCATTGATATATTGTTGATTCCATTAAGCAACTGTTGTCTAACGGACAGTCTATAGAGTTTTTACAATTACATTTTTCTTGTCTAAATTGTTATTTTCTGTTATCCGCTTGTTTTTATTGATTTTGTTGGAGTTTTTAAAAATATTATTGTGTTTTTTATATTTTTTCTAGATTGTTCAAACAGCTGTAACTTAATTTAAAAGAGTTTTTATTAAAGATCTTATTTAGTGGATTATTTGGAAAGTGTTTCTTAATTAAAGCGAGGAATTTCTTCCCCAATTTACTACGAGTCATCCGGTTGAAATGGGGTGTGTACATACATACACAACTGGTGCAACTAGATTGTCATTTACGTTCCATCCTTTTACTGTTAAAACAGGTAAATGTAACGACCACTTCTACTTTTACTTTCTTTTCTTGCACTTCCCTCCAATAGAAACTCTCTTCCCCACGCTTGCTTCCCTGATAGCTAAAACCTCCATAATTTTAAATGCAACGTCAATTGTTATCATCTATCTCCTTTACTTACATCTCTCACTCTCTTACACTTTCTACAACATTACATATACCGTTTTCTTTTATGTCTTTCCTCTCCTCTGATTCTAACCCCTGCCCACCAGAATCAGTACTACCTTGCCTGGGGTGAAACGATTAGAAACGAATATCATTACTCCCTATGTACCAACCAATTATAGAATCAAATTAGCTCATGAATTTATCCAAATCATTAAAATTACAAAACCAAAGCAAGACATTTTAGCATCACTTGACATCTTCTCAAAATATTCAGTAACAATACATTCAAGTTAAGCTATAGCTGCACGGATAATTTATAAAAAAATATAAAAATCATAATAACAAAGTCCTCAACAAATATAAAGATACGAAAAACACGGTAAATTGCAATGCTCTTAATTGATTGCACCAAGGAATTGTAGAAATCATAAAGATTTCCCTTTGCATAATAATTTTCTAGTTAGCTCCATAGTTTATCTTTGTGCCGTCTCCACAATTGAAACTTCTAATACTAAAAATGATTATATATCGGTTCTACTAAAAACCCGTTCAAATCTCGCTGGTATCAACACAAGTCGTCTTTCAACAATAGTTATTATAAATACAGCACTTCATTATCCAATTTCTATTGGTCTTTAACAGAAAAAGACAAAAAACCCACTGTTAAAAAAATAAAATTTTAATAAATAACAATGTATTAAAATAAAAAATTATATATAAGTATGAATAATAGTGTCCAATGACATGAACCCCAAAACTTATATTCGGATACCCAACTCAGTCGAAATAACAATTTATTACAAATATCAATAAATATGAATAAATACAGGCGAAAACGAATACAAGAAATTAACACAAAACAAAATGGGGAGAACCATATAATCATGAACACATGTGGTATGATATTCGGGTAATATAATATTCGTGGAAGTGTATGCATATTCTAATATGGGCCTAAGAATATAATAACTTACCTTTCTTTCAGATCCTTCTCTCTTATTTTACTGTCTTTTCTTTTCTTTTCTTTTTCCTTTCATTTTATAACTAGGACTCAAAGACGGTCCACTTGAAATGTATGTATCTGAGACTGACTCTGGCCGTCATATTTTCAGCATACAAATATCTGAAATATCCGCACTCTTTATTTCTTTCTTCAAACAAACGTGGTATTTTCTATACTCAAATAATTCTGCAGTTTCTTCTCTTCAATAACTTTTTGTTCAGACGTTATCTTCTCTGTGTCGCTATCTTTCTTTCTTTTCTTGATAAACGACTCGGCTTGGCCTTCTTTCTCTTGTTTTAACAAATAAGAATCAGCATACAAATAATATTACAGTTTCTTCCCTTATCTTCTCTTCGTCGCTATCTTTCCTTCTTCCATGAAAAACGATTTGGCTTTGTCTTATTTTTGTTCTTTTAAAAATAAGAATCAGCAAACAAATAACATTGCAGTTTCTTCTCTTATCTTCTGTTCGTCGCGATCTTTTTTTCTTCCTTGACAAACGATTCGGCGTCGTCTTCTTTTAACGAATAAGAATTTTAAGTTTGTTTTTCTAATCCAGAGTTGCTTAAGATGAATTAGTCAAATTACGCTATTATCTCAAATGCGTTTTACTTTTCATTCATAAGTTATCAGTGCTCAGCAATCGTGACTTTTTTTTTAATCATTTCACCCCAAGCAAGGCATTCCACTGCCACTATTGCGCTTGGGACTACATAGGGGGAGATAAATAGGAAGAGTGGTTAGATATAGGAAATGTCAGAAGGTGGGTGAGAGATAGTTGGGTGGGTGGGAAGAGTGTTTGAAAGAATTGAAGTTAATTTGTTAGGAGGTGTCTATTGACCTTACATTTAAACTCCTGGAGATTGTAGCCGTCGGGGAAGCAGTCATATGGAAGAGAATTCCACAGTTTGGGAAGTGCGAGAAAAGAAACTGTTGGAATAGAAGTTGCGGTTGCATTTTATCGGTTTCACTGTAAAAGGGTGGGATCTAGTTGCTAATCTAGTATCTCGTGCAAATTCGAACCTAGGGGGCACCAGTGATTTAAGTTCATCGGAGCAGAAGCCGTGAAAGTATTTATAGAAGAGACACAGGGAAGTCACGCCGCGTCGGTGAGAGAAAGTCTGCAGGCGGTCTGCTAAGTCGGTATCGATCAGATTACAGACCCTCCGCTGTACCTTGTCTAGAAGCCGACCAGATATGGCAACAGTATTCAATGCACGGGCGGATAGTAGATTTATAAATGTGCAGGATAGATACTGACGGAAAAAACTTCCGGGCCCTGCACAGAGAACCGACTTTCATAGCAGCGGATTTAGCAATGGATTCGATATAGTCATTCCACTTGAGGTCCGCTGAAAGTGTGAGACCAAGGAGGCGTAGTGTTTGGGAGGCAAGCCTGGTCCATGCTAATAGGAGGTAGGTGCGATTGTCTATGATGATTAATTGATAGTAGCTTCGTTTTAGAAGCATTAAAATTTACGAGCCATTTCTTACCCCAGTCCACTACGGATTGGAGGTCCCTTCCAAGTCTAACCCAATATCTGATCTGCAAATAATTTCCAATCTCTGCTTTCCACATCACTTGTCTTTAGCGCGGATTTTAGCTTCTGCTGCTTCATGACCTCATGTCTAGCCTCTGTCTATTTCCTGTTTAGACATTTGTTACTAAGGATGTCTGGGTCAACCAACCTTGACCTGTTATCCCAAATTTAGAGTCCCATGCGACTATCTTCTTGTTAACACGCGGAGACCAATCTCAGTATATGTGTGTAGGTGTGTATGTGGCAATCTATATCCGTAACACTCGTTTATTTGTCCATGTGTAGAAGTTTGTAAGTTTATATGTGTGCGTTCATGTCTTTTTCTCGTTAAATATATAAATAACGTTGTAAATCTATTAATTTTTGGTTAAACTTACACTTTAAAATTCACAATAAAAATAAAGTTCATTTATTAGTCGATTAATAATGATGATCTCAGTTTAATATAATATTATTATTAATGCCATCAAAAAAATTTTTTTTGAGTCTGTTCACATATTCTTCAAATTAGAAGTTAGTTTATTCTGATTGGTCTACATTGTTTATGCAACAATGCCTTCCTGATTAAGGGTTTCAACTTGAAATAAAACCCATCACTTGAAAAGACACAATTAGAGTCGAAACAAAGTAGCTACTTTTGTAGTGATACTATAAGATATTCATGTTATAATTTCTAAATATATATATATATATATATATATATATATATATATATAAGGAAAATTGTTGATATATTTAGCTCTGTCACCAAATATGGTATGAATCATTTTTTCTATTTTAATATACCATTGGCAGTTTTTAGTACTAGTTCCCTATATGTAACACACACACACGTATACGCACGCACACACGCGCGTGAACACGCACACACACACACACATATATATATATTTCCACTTTAAATAAATCTTGATATACGTTGCCATTTACAAATCCTAATTTACTTTGGCACAAGGCCCCAAGATCTAGAGATACCCATGAATGTTCGACTTACTAAGTATTTACGATCAAGCAGACTAACTCGCTAACCATTACCCAAAGCCGGGGCGCCCAGACACCTGAGGGCCTCTGTGTAAGTATACTTGAACTTTACCACAATACAGAGTACAAGTGATGTGATGCGGTTCTTGAGTTTGTAGATTCATCCACTTGTATCGGCGACACAGCCACAAGGGCAGTTATACTTAAAAATAGAAACCATCATTAGTCCGTTCTAAAGGATGCGTTGCAGAGAGTTGTAACAATGGACAATGCTAATGGTATTGTTATTATTTATTCTTTGATATATTTCAAATTCTGTCTACGATAATATATGATAGATAATATTTCATATTTCCAAATATTGTATTAAAGTCGATTTTTATAATATTGTCATGTATTTATAAAAATATTTCTCAACACAAGCAGTAGATTAGATAGTAAAACTAACATACATTTTTAGCTGGTAACAAGTATCTTGCTTTTAAATTTACTAGAAGAAAAATTGGTTCCCAAAAACGGTGGGCAAGCACCTTCATTCAGTACATTCTATGGAAAATGCAATTGATGGGTCATATTCTTCAGAGAGTGTACGCTACATGAGTATAAATATTCAGGTAACCTGAATATATATATATATATATATATATATATATATGTGTGTGTGTGTGTGTGTGTGTGTGTGTGTGTGTGTGTGTGTATTTAGGCAGCAAATTTTCTTTTAGACATGTCATATTAAATAAATTGCAAAAATTGTGTCTGCTTAGTTTTAATTAAATCCGCTTATACTCACGGATAATCTTTCGCGTATCACAATTAAAAGATGTTAAATAAAAGGTTATTTTGACACCCCTGAAGACGATCCAGGAAGGAGAATGAAAATATTTGGGTACATTAAAAAAATGAATGATAATAACATTTGTCAACGTTATATATATTCTTTAAATCTTTTAATTTCATGCAATGTTTGCAATTTATTTGATCTGATATATATATGCATATATATATATATATATATATATATATATATATATATATATATTCAGGTTACCTGAAATGTGAAGACATGAGCATGACTAAAACTACAGTTAAGTGAAAAGAACCCAAAATTAATTCTTTTAACGTACGATGTTGATATCGAGCACTTTTTGACGAAAAATAAGAGCTCAACAAAGATGCTTTCTCCCTGTTAGTTAACTAGTAAAAATCAGCGGTTTATGGTACTAATAACCATCATAATTCACTACTATATATATATATATATATATATATATATATATATATATATATATAAGAGGTGTTTTATTAACACCAGAAATATAGTAGACCCACTTCGATTGACGCAACAATCGTCTGAGCTGGTTTGCTTTCGACCGATCAGCCACATATAACTACACTGTAAGGTTTAATTATCATTTTCAATAATTTTTCAGACCTCGAAATCTACCCGAAATTCCATATCCGCTGATGTTTTATTTTCATATCGACTTCGAATTAGAATTCGTAAATTGCTTAGACGTTAATTTTAAATGGAAAACACTGTTTCTTTAAGATTTTCAAATGTGCAGGAAACTGGATATAATTAACATAAATGTATATATATTAAACCGCAAAAAGAGGGTTAATATAAGCTTCCAGAAATAGTTGCTAACAGAGTGATCTATACGTAAAGTCAGAACAAATTTCTCAAATCTTTTCACTAAAGCACGTTGAATTAAGAGAGAATAACAGGACGAACCTCTTAAACGATCGATGACGAATGATTTGATAAAAGAAGACAATATTCAGGGGACGTTTAGAGAAGATCACAATCAGCATTAATACAGAATCGATTATCTTGTCTCTTCATTAGATCGGATTGATTTAATCCTAATATCAGACATGGATCTATTCTGTGAACAAAGCGAGATTACCTCGGGACGGTACAGCGCACAGCTTGTATATAACTCTGTTAATGTAGATGAGATAGTATTGATAGCAGACACAGAAAGGAAACTTCGTCAGAAGGAATAGTTGTGAGAAAAATGAACAGCCAAATATTCAAATTCTAAATTGCAGATGCCAAAATCAAGCAAGCACACTACTTTAAAAATCATTACAGTGTTTTAACAGTGAGTGAAAAATAAAATGAATAGTTGTTAGAAAAAGAAAGAGCCCAACTTGCAAATTACAAATTGGTGATACCAAAAGCAAACAAACATAACAATTTAAATATCAGGAAAATGTTTTAACGAAGAGGTAAAGAGCGACCTTGAATTCTAAAGCTGCTCTGGGATTTCAAAAAATGCATTCTAAAATATAAGTAAAGCCAGGAACATTTCGTTGGAAACCAAAAAGATTACTGAAATGTTACGTAATATCAGTTCTCCTATAAGGAAGTGAATGCTGGACTGTCTTCTCAAAGATGAAGAACAGACTTGATTGCGCAAAAATGTGATTCTATTGAAGAATGCTGGAAATAAATATTAACAACGACAAGGTTTTGGAGAAAATGGAAACAAAACAAAAATGAAAGATTGTTCTCATCTTAGCCCTCTTTTAAGGTAATACATCACTCAATACAGCCCGGGCCTAACTAATAAAACAACAACATTTAGGTAAAATTCGACTTTATTCATCAATATAGTCTCTTTTTCTCGTGTGATACACTGATTCTAACGCTTCTCAAACAATTCGATGGCTTTTTTCGAGAACGATTTGTCTTTTGTCTCAAAATACACAGTTTCTGATATATCTTCTTCATTTGAGCCAAATCTCTTTCCTTGGAACATTATTTTGAGGTCTAAAAACAGACAGTAGTCGTTGGAAACCAGGTCTGGAGAACAGGGTAGATTCGTAAGCAATTCGAAGTAAAATTCATTAAGTTTTGCCATCGTTGCGATCGACTTGTGACGCGATGCGTTGTCTTGTTGAAATATCACTTTTTATTCATTTGTGGCTGTTTTCCTGGCAATTTCTTCCTTCAAACGCACCAATATTGTTATATAATATTCGCTATTGATGGTTCTTAATTTCTCAAAGTAATCGAACAAAAAACCGGAGGCGAAAACAGTATTTTTTGCTTGAACAGTATTTTTCTCATCAAAAATCAATGCTTCATCAACACACGAATTCCAGATTTTTCCATTGTTTTGAAAATATCCAACAGTAGCTTCACTTAATTGTAATTTGTAAACGAATCAACCGATTGGGCCCACATTTTGTCACGTGCTATTTGAAGGTTATTCAATTATAAAAATCATATAGACTTTTTATTAGTGGCTTATTGAGTAAAGTGTTAGAATGGAAAGTCTTCATTCGGGTTACATCTGACATCCATTTTAGTTTTTAATTTTACTGAAAGTTTTCAATTGATGTGGATTCTGTTACTTGGTAAAGTTCTTTGTGTGGGATTCTGTAGTGCCAGTATTTGAAAGCCGAAGAAGCATATTCCTTTTTAAGACCCACAGGATTCTTCCGCTTGTATTATATAGATCATTCATCCGTGAAAGCGGTTGCATGTTTCTGATAGTGTCATTATCTCCGAATGAGTTCACTCTGGGCAGTGCATCCATAAATAAGCCTCGATCTGAAAATGCTATTTAAGAACATGACTCATGATTCTTAGGTTAATGTTTAGGTCATGCAGCATTTTGCTGTTGTAGAGTGGCTGAATAAATCCGCAGTATTCACAGTTATGGAATGGCCGATTGTCTGAAATGGTCTATTTAAGTAAAGAATAGTATCATTCGAGGAGTAATATTCGGACTGATTACTTCTGCAACTACTGTGATCTAAACCTCTCCTCTCTGTGTTGTAAGTTCTCAGACTCCTGCACTACCAGGCAACTCTGCCCCCTTGGAAACTCTGACCACGCCGTAGTCTCCATAAACATATCAATCCGCACTAACGCTACCCAAGAAAACCAGACCAGCAGAATATCATACTGCTACCAAAGAGCCGACTGGGACTCGTTCAGGGACTTCCTCTGCGACGTCCCCTGGAACAAAGTCTTTGATCTTCCTGTCGAAGACTGTGCCTCCGAAGTCTCCTCTTGGGTTAAGGCTGGCATCGATGCTTTTATCCCTGCCAGAAAATTCCAACTAAAACCTAATTCGTCCTCCTGGTTCTCACCCGCTTGCTCGGCCGCTATTGCCCACCGGAACCATTTCTTCCGGCTCTATCGAAGCTGCTCGTCGAACCAAAACAGGCACCTTTTCACCTCAGCACGGAACAAGTGTAAAAAAGTACTGAACGAAGCCAAGAGGGCGTTTGCAACCAGAATTAGGCAACGCATAGCATCCTCTAAGTTTGGCTCCAAAGATTACTGGCGTCTCTGCAAAAGCGTGCTCAGCAGTAACAAGACTTCAATACCCCCACTAATCAATGAATTTGAAGTTCTCACCTCCCCAGCCGACAAGGCTGAATGCTTTGCCCGTAGATTCTCAACCAATTCGACACTGGACTCGTTAGGAATACCTACACCAGACTTCCCACCCAGAACTAAGGCTCAACTAAATAACGTCCACATTTCACCCTCGCTGGTCGCCAAGATAATTGCGCAACTTGACCCACACAAAGCGAGCGGCGGTGACGGAATCCCAGTCATAGTACTGAAGAAATGTGCCCCAGAACTCTCCTCTGTCCTCTCTAAACTCTATAACCTCTGCCTATCTGCTTCCTGCTTTCCTGCCTGTTGGAAGTCCTCCTGCGTAGTACCTATATTTAAGAATTCTGGCGAACCCTCAGACCCCGCCAATTACCGTCCTATTAGTCTCCTTCCAATCTTTGGCAAAGTTTTCGAAGCCATTATCAACGCCGAGGTGATTCAGCACCTTATGACCAACGGGCTTCTCTCTGACAAACAGTATGGGTTTCGCTTCACCAGGTCTACTGCTGATATGCTAACGACCATTACCGAGTACATATACCAGGCACTCGACAAGAATGGTGAAGCCCGAACCGTTGCCTTGGATATCTCCAAAGCATTCGACAGGGTCTGGCATGCTGGCCTCTTGTGCAAACTGCGGAGCTATGGGATAACTGGACACATGTTTGACCTCATCCAGTCCTTCCTCTCTAACCGCACATTAAAGGTGGTATTAAATGGGCATGCCTCCCAAAACTACCAGACGAACGCGGGCGTCCCTCAAGGTTCTATCCTAGGTCCCACGCTCTTTCTGATCTACATTAATGATCACCCCGACACCATTAGATCCCAAGTTGGCATGTATGCCGACGACACAACAATCTACTCCCGCATCGATCAGAAACCAGGTCTGGACGACAAAGTGAACCTCGCTGCCGCACTTGAAAGGGACCTTCCAATCCGTAGTGACCTGGGGTAGGAAATGGTTGGTAAATTTCAATGCCTCCAAAACAAAGCTGTTATCAACTAACCACCATAGACAATCGCATCTACCTCCCATTAGCATGGGACAGGCTAGCCTCCCAGAGAGTAAAATACAACGCCTCCTTGGCCTTACACTCTCGGCGGACCTCAAATGGAATGACTATATTGAATCCATTGCTAAATCTGCTGCTATGAAAGTCGGCTCCCTGTGCAGGGCCCGGAAATTTTTCCCACCTGAAACTATTCTGCACATATACAAATCTACCATCCGCCCGTGTATTGAATATTGCTGCCATATCTGGTCGGGTGCCCCTGCTGCTCTCCTTGGGCTTCTTGACAAAATACAAAGGAGGATCTGTAACGTGGTTGATACTGACTTGGCAGACCTGCTGCAGCCGCTCTCACACTGGCGTGATGTAGCTTCCCTGTGCCTCTTCTACAAGTACTTTCATGGCTACTGCTCCGATGAGCTTAGATCACTGGTGCCGCCTAAGCATGAATTTACACGAGATACTAGATTAGCAACTAGGTCCCACCCTTTTACAGTTAAACAAATAAGATGTAACCGTAAATTCAACTCAACAGCTTCTTTTCTCGCGCTTCCCGCCTGTGGAACTCCCTTCCACAAGTCTGCTTTCCCGACAGTTACAATCTCCAGGTGTTTAAATGTAGGGTCAATAGACACCTCCTATCGCACTAACTCCCAACTATTCTCACAACACTCTCATCTACCCAACCCTCATTCTCGGTATCCTCACCCGCCTATCACCCACCCTCTGTTATTTCCTATATTTAATCAGCCTTTCTCCACTCTACGTAGCCCCCTGCACAGTAGTGGCAGTGACATGCCTTGCTCGGGGTGAAACTCTTATAAAAAAAAAATTGCAACTACTGCACTGTCCTGTGTATATGCCTTTAACACCGGATAATGTGCTGAATAATACCGTAGCACACTTTCTCTGTGTATTGCATCCATCTCGCCAGTACAACAATTGTTATTTTCAATAAAACTATCAGTAGCGAAAGGTATTCGATTCTATTGTTTACTATAATATTTTATAACTGATTCACACATGAAGCTTTTCGAAGTGTTTAATATTTATTAATTCAAAATTCAGGACTTTTATACTGAATTCGGTTTATGTGCCATCACTGATTTTGTTTTCATTCCAGATCATACATTTTGTTTCGAAAATACTTGTCATCAGAAATTCTTCGAAAACTTAGCAAAAAGAAGGCTAGGCATAATGATTATAAACAATGTAAGGAAAATCTTTCTGACAAATGTATTTATTCCGATTGACAATAAAGTAAATATTTTTGCAAATGAGGATAAAGATAAATATCATGGCTTTGCTTGAGTGCCGCAGAAAATAGACAAATTTACAGAATTATTGAGATACTGAGAATACTGAAACGACAGCGTTAAAGATAAAGTGCATAATTGAATCTTCAAATGTTTTTTTATTCAGAGAGACGAAAACAAACAAAAAACTCTTCGAAAGAAAAATACCAATACAAATAAATAACATATTTGGAAATCGTATTGGCTGTGCGTTGTAATGCAGTGAATATCGGCTCAGAACGAGAAATCGGAGAGCCGAGTTCAAATTCCAGTTGAATTTGTTGGATTCTCTTGCGCGCAAATACACTTGAGAAGATATAATTGCGTTTCTTTTCCCTTCAGCTACAGATTAAATAATAGAACCAAATTGGGTTATTTAGCCTTGGTTATGGACCAGTTTACCGTAATGGCAACGTACAGCACAAAAGACTTCTGCCAAATCAGTCATATCTCCTTCGAGACATTATTGCCAAAGCGTGTTTGGCATTTAATTATATATAATTGATAATTATAATAAAAAGTATTGCCTAAATGTTTCCGAGAAGTCGGAGAAAGTGTCACGAAATAAAATGATTTATCATCTCACAACCCCTGGTATTATTAGTCTCGCAAACAATGTTTGACAGATTTATGCAAGTCCGGAAAAATGAACAAAGAAGTGGAATTTAAACAAACAACAAATAATAAATCTACTAAGAAGTAGTTTACAAAAGAGTAAATCATGAAACGAGCTTCATCATTGAAGTTAATGATACTTCAACACCATCTTATTCTAATGCCCTTGAAGTACTTACAAACCGTAAGTACTTCAAGTAGTATTAGGTATAAAGAATGCTTGTTATATTGGTCCGAAAATCCAACTTGAAAGCGACTAAGCATTTCACAAATCGAGTCTCTTTAGGGCTGATCGTACAAAAGGTATAGATGCAAGATTGCATCGCTTATAGAACGTTTGACTGAACTGCACGGAGATAGGAATTTGTAAGTGTGTACGAGTGTATTTCGCCGCTTATAAGAGGCCAAGATGCATTAGAGTTCAATCCCAAATATTTGAATGACAGAAATCAGAAAAAGACTTTCTTTTTTATAGCCCTCGTGACTGTCGTCTTTTTTTATCCACAATATAATAATATTTCATCATAAAATCTTGACCAGTTCATCCCAGACTGAGAAGTTGTACCAAATTTATAGTAACCATTAAGAATATAATAATTATAAAAAAAGGTTAGAATACATAATACCACTAAAACTTAACATTACAGCTTGAAATCCTCACTAATCGTAACGTATTCATAACAAATCAGGAAGGAATTCTAATTTTAAATTATATACAGGACTCAGAATCGTATGTTACTGAAGAGCTGAGGATCACCCCCCAAACCTCAAAATATGAATTTGTCTCACCGACCTTCGATTTACAGGAGGTTGGGTGGTTTTGGGGGATATTTTTAGGAAAGAAAATGCTTTTTATAAACATTAAAAAGACTTAGAATTCATAATAAACGAAGAGAAAGATGAGCTAAGTGGTACACAGCAAACGGCTAAACAATGAACAACACCTGATTTCAAGAGACCAACGAGATAAGATAATATTAAAATAGAGAGGACAAAGAAAGCTGGTAAAAAAGACGAGAAAGCAAAACAAGAAATAAAAAAAGGGAAAGAAAGACGAAAGGGAAAGACATAGAAGAAATAAAAAGCAAAGAGGTAAACAAGAGAGACAGAACCGGTAGGAAACAGCCAATGGAAACGGCTAAATGAAAAAAACCCCAAAATTTAGACAGGAAGTAAAATATATACAGATACAGATATCGGTCACGCGACGTCTGGGCTTAACAAACAGAAAAACTGATAAAATGCACAGAGATAATTTTGTACAGTTTTGTAGTTGATTGTAGTTTGTACATGTTCTAAAGTATAATTTATAATAAATATTGATTGCTCTATTTTTATATTAAGCACTGTTTTAAATTAATGTTTTGAACGCTGCAAATATTTTCTTCGTTCCTTATTTATTTGTATATATATATATATATATATATATATATATATATATATATATATTCGTATTTATCTGTAATATATACATACAGAGAGAGAGAGAGAGAGAGAGAGAGAGAGACGGAGAGAAAGAGAATTGAAAGCCTGGTTAATTAAACTTGAGGACTACTATTGTCAATAAGATCTGTAGTATTTATCTTTTTGATTAAACTAAAGCACGATGATAAATATATCAAAGTAGGAATTTTTGGACAGGCTTGTGTCATTTTTCAACGAAACGATGAATAAGCAAAAAAGTAAGATTTACTCTTTCGAGGAATCTTGTGGTTGTTTAGAGACTTTCTATGGCTATAATATTTTCTGAGTAAATCCAAATCCTTGTTTGGTTTCACAATGTATGGTTTTATTTCGGAAATGTATTTTAACTCTGATATGAATCTTTCTAGTCGGCTCTTAAATGAAAATGCTAAAACAAGCACCTGATGCCAACAACGGTATGGGACGATTGGCCGAAGCTAAATCGACAGGAAATTGCATTTGTGGTAGAAAAGAAAATCTATAAAATTTGAACTGGTACAAGTCCGATCCGATGGTTTGAATATTAGTGATGATTGGTTGAAGTGTAAATCGACAGGGAAATTGTTGTTGTTGTCTTTGATGTATTTAAGCTTATTGAACCATGAGATAATTCTCTGAAACATAATTTCCTTTTCTTGCATTTGTGGTAGAAAAGAAAATCTATAAAATTTGAACTGGTACAAGTCCGATCCGATGGTTTGAATATTAGTGATGATTGGTTGAAGTGTAAATCGACAGGGAAATTGTTGTTGTTGTCTTTGATGTATTTAAGCTTATTGAACCATGAGATAATTCTCTGAAACATAATTTCCTTTTCTTGCATTTGGGGTAGAAAAGAAAATCTATAAAATTTGAACTGGTACATGTCCGAGCCGGTGGTTTGAATATTAGTGATGATTGGTTGAAGTGTAAATCGACAGGGAAATTGTTTTTGTTGTCTTGGATGTATTTAAGCTTATTGAACCATGAGATAATTCTCTGAAACATAATTTCCTTTTCTTGCATTTGTGGTAGAAAAGAAAATCTATAAAATTTGAACTGGTACAAGTCCGATCCGATGGTTTGAATATTAGTGATGATTGGTTGAAGTGTAAATCGACAGGGAAATTGTTGTTGTTGTCTTTGATGTATTTAAGCTTATTGAACCATGAGATAATTCTCTGAAACATAATTTCCTTTTCTTGCATTTGTGGTAGAAAAGAAAATCTATAAAATTTGAACTGGTACAAGTCCGAGCCGGTGGTTTGAATATTAGTGATGATTGGTTGAAGTGTAAATCGACAGGGAAATTGTTTTTGTTGTCTTGGATGTATTTAAGCTTATTGAACCATGAGATAATTCTCTGAAACATAATTTCCTTTTCTTGCATTTGTGGTAGAAAAGAAAATCTATAAAATTTGAACTGGTACAAGTCCGAGCCGGTGGTTTGAATATTAGTGATGATTGGTTGAAGTGTAAATCGACAGGGAAATTGTTTTTGTTGTCTTGGATGTATTTAAGCTTATTGAACCATGAGATAATTCTCTGAAACATAATTTCCTTTTCTTGCATTTGTGGTAGAAAAGAAAATCTATAAAATTTGAACTGGTACAAGTCCGAGCCGGTGGTTTGAATATTAGTGATGATATGTTTACTGACATGGTATCTAGGTTTATTGTAAGTATGTGTGGATTGGTAATGGTGATGGAGAGTGACAAGTGTTATACACGCCTTTTGAGTACATATTTCTTTTTGAAAGCACCCCTGTTTGTTCGGGCCTCACGCTGCTGATCATTGGTGCTGGTAAAACAAACGCTGAATTCTTCACGACGATATTGTGCTGAATAGTGAACATTAATATTCATATATTCGTTGGTTCTCACTGCAACCGCTTCTTGGGTTACTATTAAACTTCAAAACCCGCAACAAATTCGAGACGATGATTAAACTTTTCGAATCATAAATCACTTTGTTAAGGGACCACTCAACCCAACTTCTTCACAAAAATCAGTTTCACATAATCATTGCATAATCTACTTTTTCATCTTTTGTGTCCTTTCGTCGTGACCGTCAGCAACAACAAAATAATCTGCAACAAACGCCTCCGTCTAAAACAATAATTATATTTTATTTTTCTTTTACATACAAAGACATCTTTATTGACATATCATGGGTTAGGAGGTTCTTTGGTCAGAGATTTCAGCACTCCATTCCATCGTAGGGTCCCAATTTTAGGACATCTGTTTGACGGGTAAATTCAGACTCCTCTAAATCAAAATTAAAATTACTATTCAAAATTTTAACTGTCAACATTACGTCACTTCTGCGCTATTGATAGCTATATTCCGGTACAAACATATATCGGAAAAGAGTTGGCATTTGACCCCTGAAGCAAAAACAAAAGTCCAAATTCGAAAATGTTTTTCTTTTTGCGCACCTGGCTGACATTTCATTCAAATTACAGAATACCTGTGACCAAATACGCTTTTCAAATCTTAAATCATGTCATCCAACAAATATTTGACACAGGTAACGTGAATGAGATTCTCGCTAATTATCTTTCTAATTATTTGGTCGAATTTAAAATACTGAAAATTTTGTTTTAAGATATGGGAAAGCTAGTAAATACCGTACTTAAAATAAAAACATGTGAATTTTGGTATTAGGCTTTGTTTGTTTTAATGTGTTGTGTCGTGAGTAAGAATAAATAACTCAACAACAGGAATAGGTTAATTTGTTGTATTCCGTGAAAATAGTATTTACAAAGGTTATTAGTATCCAACACAAGAATAGAGGTTAATCGTCTCAACCGTCGTAAGACGTAGTATGAGCAATGGGTAATTCCGGGTCGTCATCGGAAGTCTACGACTGACTTGTCGATCGGCTGCTCGGTACACTCCCCTACGTAGATGCCACCATTACTTTACATAATAATGGAATAGTCCATTATAGCCGAATAGGCACGGGCGTCCCAACATATTGATACACAGAGTGTTTCTATTTTGTGTGGAAGCCTTAGTTATTGATCTTTTGACACTATTAAGTGGGTATTTGCTATTGTGAAAGTAGCTAAAAAGTTGTTCTATGTCTTTTTTTTCTAATCAACATTTTGAGAACGATATATTTTATGTGTAAATTTTGTCTGTAGATTATTGATTGCATTTTAATTATATATATATATATGCGTGTGTGTGTATGTGTGGGTGTGGGTGGGTGTCTGTGCGTCAAAATTTTAAATCTTCCGTTAAACAAAAAGCCCTATTTAAATCCCACCTTATGGAAAATGCTTCTAAATTTGTTTCAGTCCAGTAACCTTTGTATGTAACTATATTTTCTAAATTCAGTGTACTCTGGTAGAAGAGCAACGTATAGTGGAAGACGTGTCACGCGAGACTGTATGTTTTTTTTTATAATCATTTCACCCCAAGCAAGACAAAACTGGTGTGCTGGGGTTTAGATAAGGAAACAGTGAATAGAGTTGCATAGGAGGAGAGGGAAGAGAAAATGTCAGTTTATGAGTAATGTCAGACTGTGTTGATAAATATTATAAATATTCAACATCCTGATTACAACTTGAACAAAATAAGGCATGCAGGTGATACAGTGCTGATTGCAGACACGGAAAGGAAACTACAAGACCTCCTACAGAAGGTATCGATAGAGAATGACAAAAAAGGACTACAAATAAACTTTAAGAAAACTGAATGCTTGGTCATCATCAAAAAGAGCAACCCAAAATGCCAAATACAGGTGGGGTATACCAGAATCAAGCTAGTACAAAAATTTAAATACCTAGGAAGTGTTCTAACAGGAGATGGAAAATGTGACACGGATATCTGAAGGCGAATTGACATGGCAAAGGACGCGTCCCATAAGCTGAGTAAAGTACTGAGAAAGAGGAAAATTTCACTAGAAACAAAGAAGAGAGTGCTAGATTGCTATTTGATGTCAGTTCTTCAACACGAGAGTGAATGCTGGACAATATCATCGAAGATAAGGAAATAACTTGAAGCAGCGGAAATGTAGTTCTGCAGAAGATGCTGCATATATCGTGGACCGAGCATGCAAGAAACGATGAGATGTTAGAAAGAATGGCAACGAAAAGAAAATTAATAGTGAGCATCAGTAAGAGAACTGAAGTTCCTAGAACATGCAATGAGGAAGGAGGGCTTGGAGAACCTGATACCGGCAGGCCTGATAGAAAAAAAATAGACAGAGGAATATTATCAAGGCCTGATCAGATGGATGAAGGAACGGGGGTTGCGAGGTGTAAAAGAAGAAACATACTAAGAGCCATCAGGGAGAAGGAGACGTGGAGAACCATGATCGCCTACGTCCTGAAAGGACAGAGCACATAAAAGAAGAATAATATGTAATGTCTGACTCAAAAACTGGCTACTGCTGCCACCGGAAAACCCGATGTGTCATGAACTGAGTATGGATTTTGTCATATAACTAATAGCGTAGAAACAAGCTCGATTACCTGAAAAGAAGATGCTATCGTATTCATTAGTATTTTTAAGATTTTGGGATTTCCAATGTAAGTTTGAATCTTCCGTATTCCAATTTTAAAGAGAGTGTTCCAATCAAAGTGTTTCTTTCAAAGGATCAATACTTTGTGGAACCTGAGAGGATCCTTCCCGAACCTAACATTCATAACTTCTGCAAATCAAGAGTCAGCCTTTTCTCTATACACAGTCATCCATTTGTGATTCCTACTGCTACGTTTGCTTCACACCTAACTTTAAATAAGCTGATACTGATATTTCTGAATAAATGAGAAGATTTAAAAATTGACAAGTTTTTCCATTTCGTTGAAGTCCTGAGCCTGATGATAAACTGTATCTAGAAGCAAGGCTCTCACTGCGCAATTGCAGGTTTTCAGGGACGTGGAATAACCTCTTAATAACCTCTTTCCAATTCTAATCTGGCCCGGGGTAGTAGCAGCTCTAAGAATCTCAGCTATGAGCAAATAGTGAAACCAAAGCAAAGACGAAACGCTATGAATGTAAACAAATACATTCTTATAGTAAAAAAAATCAATATATTTTTATATAAAAATAAATTACCAACAATATATACTTGTAGTAAAATTACCGACATTACTTATTGTGAAATTACCAACAATAATGTTTTAAAACAAAATGAAAAGCAATATATTTTATTTGTATTTAAATGTATAATATTGCGTTCAAAACATATTTAGTTGTAGTCATAAAATGGTGTTCAAAATTCAATGACCCATAGAGATTTTGATATGCCACAAAGATATCAGCCAACGAACCAACCAATGAACCAACCAAGAAACTAAGAAACCAAGCATTTCATTAAAGAAGAGTGCGTTGTCGTATCTTCTAGGTTAGCTTTCTCTTTTTCATTCTTACTGAACCAAACAGCGTTTCTGGTATGTTTTTCCACCTTTTATCGCAATCAAAACCGATTAGTCTCACTAGTTATGATGTAGTGGCAGGTCGTTATGTATTAACAACCAGTTTTATGTGATGATCATCGTATATCTAAAAGCAATCATCATTTATTTGCATGATGCTCCGTCTGCCAATAATAATAATCATAATAATACTAATGGAAGAAGATAATATTAGTTGTGAATAAATATAGAAGTAAGTATAACACAGGTGGAAGGTGCTACTTTGATAAATATGAACGTTCTAATTTTCAGACTACCAAAATGGAATAAGAGTAAATCAGAAAGAGTTAGAGAAGAAAGAATCACCTTGGGTGTTTGAAATACAAATAGATAAGCAATTTCGTAATTCCTGTTGCTACTCATTAACTTATATAGTTATTAGAACTATTTCTATACATCGTGTATAGATGTAGTGAACATCTGTGTACATATACACACGTAGATTTCACACACACTCACACACACGAGTATGCGGGCAACAAACACATGCACATATATGAAAGCAAATTTAGGAGTGTGCGTGTATATATATATATATATATATATATATATATATATATATATATAAAGTTTGTTCCTACGAATGAAATTGGTATAGACGAAATATTTCGAGAAACCGTTAACATTTTGTTTATAGGGTAGATTTCTTGTTTTTATTATTAATATTACTTTTTTTTGTATGATATATTAGGTGTCGATTATGGTATTTGTGTCGCTACACATGTTTCGAGTCAAAAGTTGACTCTCTTCAGGCGAATAAACTTGTGGCTTCACGCAAGTGAATAAAGCCACTAAGATGCAAGGGGTTACTTGATAGTGAAGAATAAAGATGAAAATAGAAGAACATTACTAACGGAGACAGAAGATGACGACTGACATTGTATTTACATTTTTGAACATCAGCGTTGACATGATACAGTAATCCAGTTCCGCAAGCGAAAAGTGCGAATGTAGTAACAATTAGCATAGAACTCGCGGTTAAATGTAGTAAATTAAAGGGTGGAATTATGTGAGGTAGCTGCTAATCTTCTACTGTGCTTAAGTTTGTTGGACCAATTCATCAGATTATTTAGCTGCTTCTGCTGACAACAGAATAATTTGCGGAAGTATATACAGGCCACGAGTGAACTTAAAATATTGTTGAATATGCTTGTTTAATTTATACTCATCGTTGTCTGAGAGCATGGAAATTTACAAAGTATTATACAAAAAAAAAAAAAGAGAAGTATTATGCATCCAAGAAAGAAACAGCTCATTTAAACAATATAACTATTTTACGAAATGTAATAGATAAAACATATTTTTAATTATTTTTAAAGAATACTCGTATTTGAGTAGATACTCTGCTTTTACAATGAAACAGTACATATATTAGAGCCGACAATTGTTAAAGCAAGGGAAGAAAACCACGAAATAAAGAAGATAGATTGAACCAGTGTATTGGAATATCAGAACATATATACAAAATAAAAGTGTTACTTGTCAGCAGATAGAAGTGTCCGTCCGAACTGTCAAGTTACTTTGTGTCTCGACTGTCTTCTAGGAAGACTCGCAGGTTAGTATTCATGAAGGAGGAAGAGTTAGTTCCAATGTTAATAGGGCACCATAACAATATATATATATATATATATATATATATATATATATATATATATGTTTAGTGTATCAAAGCAGCAGATAATTTTCTAAACATATACTTTAAACATAAGAGACAATGAATGCTTATTATGTTTAATCATGAGCCGTTCTAAAAATCGTATTTTGTTTTAATTTCAGGTGAAAATAAAGACAAAAATACTCCAGCATTTAGATAATTTTTTATTAAGTTGGTGCTATATATATATATATATATATATATATATATATATATATATATATATATATTACTCTTATCACCCCGAGTAAGGCGGTAAAGCTACTGATGAGCAGGGAGCTACATAGGAGTGAAAAGATTGGAAAAGAGAAAGCCGGAAACCACATCCAAAACAGGAATCAAGGGATGAGCCTCTTCACCTGTTCAATAGACGTGGGTGGAGTGTGAACCGGGCGATAGTTTAGTTTATCTACACCAACTGAAAAAAAAATGAAAAGATTGGAAAAGAGAAAACCGGAAACCGCATCCTAAACAGGAAACAAGGGCTTAGCCTCTTCACCTGTTTAATATATATATATATATATATATATAATTGATTGAGAAATCTGGAAGAATAGTAGACTTGTAAAAACAGTAGCTATTCGAGTATCTACGCATCGCTCATTCAGTAATGAATTAAAACACTTTGACTACGGCGTATGATGCACCGTGCGCTAAAAGTCTGCCTCCTTCTACCGAGCGCTCATAGCTCAGAGGCAGTATCGCCGACTGACGTCAATTCGGTCGTGTTTCAGTCCTGGGTTAAAAGCAATCGGATGTCTAACCGTACTGATGAGCTGTGATACAGCGAAACCAATCTGTCTGCGGATGAATATATATATATATATATATATGCCTGTCTGAATAAAATAAAGGAGTAATCTTGTTAGAAAAATGTGCAACCTACAAAAATATTCGAAACTGCGTTCATGTCAATAGATCTGACGTGTCTGAGACAGCTGGACCACGAAGATTTGCAAGTAGGCATAACTCAAATTATGCTTTTTAACCATAACTCGCTGATTTTTAGTAATGTTCATATCTTCTTTGTTTTCATATCCTAATGTAAACAAATGTAAACAAGACAATTTTACAAAATGGATTAACTCCGACATACTTTTAATTTGTTCGTTTAATTATTATTAAAATAATGTTTAAATAAAAATATAATTATTATAATTACCAAGAAGAGTCCTTGAGTGTTAAGGACATTTGGTGTCAGTTACAGTCGGGTGAAAACCAACAGTTTCGATGTGGAAACCAAATGCTTGAAAAAAGAAAGATAAGAAAACAAAAGAAGACTGACGTTTCTATAAACATTGAATTATGTTCTAGCTTTTCAAAGAGTTTTACCGGCTTATATTAGAATTCGCTATCAATTTGGGAATGATGCTAGAAATTCATATTTGATAACTGAGGATTATCGCCGAGCGTTGAACAGGTAGGTTGGTTAGGGGAGGGATCAGTGGTTAAATACTGTTCTCTGATGATAAGAAATCCCCGTGTGTGAGCTCCGGCGTGCGTGCCGAAGATTTCGAAAAGCAATTGTGGTTTGGCGCATTACTGCGTCGAATATATTCCGTGATGAATTTGCATTTCTGTTGCTACTCATTAAGCTTACATAGTTATCTGAAGTATTTGTATACACCGTATATACATGTAGTAAACGTCTGTGTACATATACACACGTCGTTTTGATACACACACACACGCGAGTACGCGCAACAAACACACGCATGTATATGAAAGTAAATATAGGAGAATATATATATATATATATATATATATATATATATATATATAGGCTGCGACAGAAATAAACCCCTATACATCACAGAATACGTCCTACATATTGGTAAGATATTAGTTGCAAAGATCTCTTAATAAGCATATTGTCTTACAATTCTGAGGGAGCTATTTCGAAGGGGTATATATGGAAAACTTCTGACGCACACTCTTTCTCACTCTCTCTCTCTGTATATATATATACATATATACATATAAGGAAAATAAATTTATACATAAAGAAATGCAAAGATACATGAAAATGACTTACATTTCAAGAATTCAAGCCTAAATGAAATCTAGCGCCAGTACACGCAGGGCACAGCCAAAAAGATGGCGTTTTTGAATGAGGGAGATAAAATAATATTGTGGGAAATGAGATTATTATTATTTTAGTATTTTTCTTCCTCTCTCATGAATTTATATTCCTTAAGCCTGCTTTCATGCCTCTGTTATACTTAATTGAACGTTTACCGTCACATGTTTTTTTTAACTTGATAAAAATTTCTGTTGTGGTCGAACTTTAACAAAATAAAAACTTAGTAATTCATTATCTTATTCATTTATTTACTTTTATTTCCAAAAATATTTACATAAATATCTTTCTGAAAAGATATTGAAAGATCGCATGAAAAATTATACCTATCTATCCATCTGTCTCTCTCTTCTTCTCTCTCTCTACACACACACACACACACACATATATACACGCATATATATATATATATATATGTGTGTGTGTGTGTGTGTCTGTCTGTCTGTGTGTGTGTCTGTGTGTGTGCTCCTAAACATGAATGTATAATATAACAAAGAAAATTATCTGTAAATACTGTATAAACATTCATTATACATCCGTCTAAATATTTATACGCATCGTACATATCTCTTTAAGGCAGAATTATGCGAAACACAAATACATCCAAATATTGAGAGTGCGATAGATGAATTGTCGTCAAAATAACGTATAAAGGAAAAAGATGAACTGAAGGAAAATATTATGGTAGCATTCACCAACTTAAACAAAGTGACTGTCCAGAAGAGTTGATAAAGATTCCGAAATCGTCTAAAGGTTCTAGTTAAAGCCAATGGCGATTTTATTGAATAAATTTACTATTTTGTATTTCAAGATATTTTTGTGTAATTTTGGTAAATATATCTGCTAAAATGAGATGTCAGTGTTGTATTCATACTTTTTGCTCATTTTAGACGACAATATAGTCATCGCACGCTGTACTTTCTGTGCACTGTAAAGGAAACGAACTCTTACAAATTTATCAATACATGCGCAACCGATTAGAAAAAATTATATTCGAAGCAGGATCTTCTAAACTTAACAATAGGAATTTTCCTACTCTGCTTTATTACTATGTCAGCGCATCTGTCAGATATATTCTTGCAAATACGCCTCTGCTTAACTTTTTCATAACATTAAGGAACATCTTAATCTCAATGCAAGCAAATCATAACATTGTCTCTCTTTCTATTCTTCTAATGGAATGTATCTCTATATTACTTCTCCGGAATTAAGCAACAAGTTGTATCAAGGCATAATTTTACTTGATGTAGAAGCGAAACAAATGCTATTGTGTTATATGTGCAGCTTAAAGGAAAACTCTGAGAAGCGCACAGCTTAGTATTATTAATTAAACTTTAAACTTTTCAAGGTCATTCTTATATAATACCTACGAGCTGAGGATCTCAGTGTCATCTTCCTAACTTGCAAGGCGAAATGAATTCCGTGTGTAAAGGGTGGATTCAGTACAGCGCACAAAGACCTCCGCCTAAATAATTATGAAAAATAAGACATTGCTCAAGCATGAAGGTTGTGGACGGTACTGATCAGCCGCCAGCGTGCGTGCAGAAGACTTGTAACGCTCCCTTCCTAAATCTGCTTTCGCTAAGTCAAACCAAGATGAAGATTAAAGATCCCGGAACCTAAAGGATGTTTGACTTCTTACCCTACGTTCTTTGTAGGGGTTTCTTTTCTGGAATTTATCGGTTGTGGGGAATTTACTTTTGACTTCTTGCCTTCTTCCCAACTTTGATCTTTGAAATTTTAAATACAATATCAGTCGTTATTTTTTATTCGTCTTCTTGTACTATCCCCGCTTCGTAATATATATATATATATATATATATATATATATATATACACGTGAAAAAATCACAAGATCGCCAAGACGAGCCGTTGTGCGAAACTGCGGTAGGTCTTGGCGATCTTGCGATCTTTTCACGTGTGTTTTTGCTCTACGTTACTTCCTCTTTGTTAATTCGAATTGGTTAGTTTGTATCGAGCACTTTTCTTTCTCTGTGGTTGGTTCCGTTTGAGGTTTTTTTTTTCTTTGCTGCGAGGTACTGTATGTATTGTCGGTACTCCGCGGTTTTCTTTTTTTCCCTCTTGTCCAACGCTTTATAGCGACGGACAGTAACGGACTTAGATTCTGCCGGTTATTTGTGGTCCTCAAGGTTTGCTTTTGTAAAATTTTAGGATCTACATACGTACAGAGTCAGTTTTATTATATATATATATATATATATATATATATATATAAGTAAATTCCGAAATTTACATTTCGTCGAATAGAAAAATCTCGCTTCATCAGCAACGGTCAAAAATAAAAAAAATTGCTAATTCAAATAAGGTACAAAAGTTCACAAACCGGAAGGCGCCCCAAAATATATACATACAGGGGAAGTTAAAAAAAAAAACAAGGAGAGGGGGATTAAGAAAGAAAAAATAATATTTAAAATTTGTGGTCCAGACATAAAAAAAGGGGTAGAAATCAAAATTCATGACTCGATACTAAATTAAGACTTAGATTACGTTTGTATTAAAGAATAAAAAATCAAAAATTAAACGTGTCACGTGAATAAGAAGTGGTTGGGGAAAAGTAAAAGAAATGGTGGGAAAAAGAAAAAAAGATAATACTATTTACATCGAGCCCTTCACCTGGATCATTTTTGATAATGATGAAATTACTATTAAGAGGATCTGGTTTTTAGGATATTACCTATATACATTTCCTTTTTTGAGATTATATATATATATATATATAATAATAATAATAATAATAATAATAATAATAATAATAATAATAATAATTATTATTATTATTATTATTATTATTATTATTATTATTATTATTATTATTATTCTTTTACACTCAGTAATCCCTACTGTCTTATTGTCTTGCTTGGAGATGAAATGATTAAAAAAAGCAACTATTTTTGACATAAAACTGTTTTTTATTAAATATTAATTACACGAAGCATCTTTATGTTGATTGATACTAACTGTGATTTCCTAATTTGTTTTCATGCATCAAATATTCAGCATTTGTAGTGGTTCTAATATTGTATGGTGCCATTTCATATCTGCTGATACAAAACAGTATACTACAAAATATATGGTACATTATATTTTTAACTTGAATGACAAAAATCTTTGAATTCTTTTAAGACCATGTCTAATTCAGTCAATGATTTCATATCCAAACATGCTTGGTCTTTACTGACATTAAAACTGTGCAAATTAATTTGTCAAATAACGCTATATGTGTTATATTCCAGGGTGAGATATTGACTCTGTAAAAGACAATATAGAAAAAATATGAATATCTAAAATCCTTAATCTGCCTTATGTAGAATAATTTTATACCATGAACCAATCAATCTAGCTCAAAGACAATTGACAATAAAACTATTTTTATTATTTTAGTTTAATTATATTGCCAGGACAATGCATAATGTTTTAATTTTGTATCTGATGCAGTTTTCATAGAAACTTGTGCATCCTGATCAAATTAAGTATTTATTTCCAGGATAGAATTCATATGGATTAACATACTGGAATCTCTATATTAGCCCCTTCAGCTAAAGAAAAACATGTTTGATACATTTAAAATAATGATCAGGGTTCAAGTTACTCTGTAGTATTTAACCGGAAAATGTCAAACCTGTGAGAAATATATTCACATAGCTTAGCGCTTAAGCAGTGAAAGGAAATTATCAAACATAACAAGACATACCTGGTATAGAAAAAACAATTTATTTGTCTTGCAAAAATATGCTGAATTTTGCTGCTACTGTGTAGCTTGGTATAGTCTCTTTTCTCTGCTTAGCTTGGTATAGTATCCTCCGTCTAGGAGTGAGATGAAAAAGACACAAGGAACTGCGATCCGCGACGTACAGGAACTTTCTTCTGGGTCAGCTTCTTTCACAGTTTCTTATCTTGGTATAAGATGATAGTGCTTAGAGAATTTTTCTCTAGGAAGGCAAGGCTTTGCCCATAGGGTATCCTTTTTAAGGTAAGAAGGGTAACAAGAGATTTTCTCTGTTACAAAGTTGTGGCATTAGCCTAAAAGATTACAAAGAATTGGTAAGATGGTCTCGATATAGCGAGACAAGTGGGCGCCAATTTAGGCCCCGCTGCTACAAAAATCCGTAGCGGCACAAATACGTCCGATACTGTTCGTGCTAGCAAATATTACTTGTTGCCAAACGAAGAAAGGTAAATACTTTCAAAGTGAAACGTATTGCCCTTGTCTAAAAAAACGTGCTCGACAACAGCGGGCTGACATATTGGATTCGAAACGAGGTTTGCCTGCTGAAAACGAAAACAAAATTCAACTTCGGCCAATCAGGAGACCCGTTACATCTGTAAATTTCCGACAAACCATATAATTATTTCAGGAAAATCGATAACTGCACTATTTAATAACGCATGCTTTGGTAGTACCACTCTTTCAGTTTATTAGTTGGATCCTGAATGTGAGATCTAATAACACCATCTAAGATTCTATGAATGCTCCCAAAATTATAGTGTTAAAATAGCTAAATGCGACCACCACTTCTACTCGAAAAGTCTTTTCCTGCACTTCCAACCTGTGGAATTCGTTTATGTTCAATCTTTTTCCTGATACATACAATCTTCAGAAATTTCAACCCAACACCAATTCCCGTCCTCGGTCTTCTTCAATTCCGTTAATATTTTGTCCTTTCTGGACTAGGGTGAAATGCATAAAAATACTGAAAGCATTCTATTTTGTTCATGAGATTAGTGTTATACAAACGATTGGTCTTAATTGCCATAATCTGTATTTCAAAGAGTAATATTTACACTGGGAAAGACATATTCTGGAAAAATCATGACGTTTTAAAATCACTAATTTACTTTCGGTGCTATGGCTTATGATCTGAGTCATCAAATATATGCTAAGATTGTTTCTGCTTAATCGCTGTCAATAAAATACTTCCATTATAGATACTGCTATATGAATAGATTTTCGTATTATCAGTTTAATGCACTACTTTGTTAAAAAGAAATACACAGCTGAAGTACACAGGAATCTTGTTGAGACTTAGGGCGAACATGCTCTGTCGGAAAAAATATGCAGAGATTGGTCTAGACACTTCAAAAATAACGATTTTAATGTTGAAAATAAATAATGCACTGGCACACTGAAAAAGTTTAAAGACAAAGTCTTGGAGGAAATACTTCATGAACACTTATGCAAGGCGCTAATTGATCTTGCAGGATCATTTGGAGTTAATTGCACAACAGTTTGGAAACGTTTGAAAGCATTAGGAGTGATTCAAAAGCAAGTATAATAGGTGCCCTCTGTGTTAAAGCTGAGAGACGTTGAAAGACGTCTTTTTACTAGTGAACTGCTGCTTCACCGGCGAAAAAAGAAATATTTTTTGCATTATATCGTGACCGGTGATAAAAAGTGGATACACTACTATATATTTCTAAGCGTAAAAGATCGTGGTATAAGCTCGGCCATACATCAATATTGGCTACAAATTAATATCCATGTTTCGAGCTTCTGCTCAGCATTTGGTGAGATCAGCTGGATGTAGTTTATTATAAACAGCTCAAACCGATTAAAACTATCACAGGTGATTGCTATCGATGACAATTAATAAAGTGTGATATGAGCATTAAAGAAAAAAGACGCCCGCTATGCGATGGATGTGCGTTGTGTTGCATTGGATATCGGCTCGGAACGAGAAATCGGGGAGCCGAGTTCGAATTCCAGTTGAATTCATTGCATTCACTTACGCGTAAATACCCTTGGGAAAGGTATTAATCCGTCTATTCCTTCCAGTTATGGTTTAAATAACAGGACAGATTGGGTTCTATAGCCTTGGTCGGCAACCAGTCTACCGCAGAAAGCAATGGCAACCTATTGCGGGATAATCTTCTGCCCAGTCAGTCATGTCTCTTTCGAGACATGATCGCCCAAGCGTGTATCACGTATGGCATTTAACTGACTGACTGATACGATCACAGACATGACAAAGTGATTTTACAACTAGGCGACATAATCTAAAACGGGTGAAAACATACTTGGAAACACTTAAGCGGGAATTCCTACCCCAGTCGCCGTATTCACCAGATATTGTTTCGTCTGATTATCAGTTATTCCGAACGATGGCACATTGCTGTTTGAAGAGCACTTTCATTCTTATGCAGATGCTAGTAACTAGGTCGACTCGTGGTTAGCTTTACAAGACTCGTGGTTATATTTGCCAATAGTGCCAGAAAGATGAGAAAAAGGAGTGGATACGATTAACAATACTTCAACTAGATAATTCTTACTAAATTCTGTGAATACATCATTACTTTTTTATGAAAAATCAGCGAGAACTTAAGCAATGTTCCAATAAATATTTTTAAGACATCAGTGTATTCATGATTTATAGCAAATTTGATAAGACAATGAATATAAAATAGGTTGCTCTTAGGGTAGTTTTCTCCAATGCCACACGTTGCTACAAACAAATCATATTAACTCGATTCTTTTTCTTAAATCGTCCCGAGACATTCATATGGATGATGGAAAATATAATGTCTAAATTGTTTACAAATTCTAATATTGTCATTCGTGAAGAAACAATTTCTCGGATTGGGTATTGGCGGCTTCGAGCTCATGGATCATGTTGATCCTAACAAGAACCTTACTTATTCGCGCCTCGAGAACTGGTGCTACAGAATCACAGACCAAGAAATACAGCGAACAACAGAACCTTCATTACAAAGATGATTTCAAAAAGGTCAATAACTGAAACTGATAGCAAATATAAATCAAAGAGATAATACTGACGCAGTCAATGATTAAGTGATTTCTTTTATACGGAATATCATTTGAAGTTTATTTAAAGCCAGAAAATATTCTTAGATTGTAAGACATTTTGGGGTAAGTTTGAGCCCAAAATACAAATTGCAAATAGGAGATTCTAAACTCAAATAAATGGGGAACTTTAAATATCTGAGAAGTTTTATAACAAAGGACGCTAAGTTTGACACTGAAAGGCGAATGTGTATTGGTATAGTCAAAGACGCATTCCAAAAGCTAAGCAAAGTACTAAGAAATAGAAAAACTTCGATAGAACAGACGAAAATGTACTACACATTTGCCTGATATCTGTTCTCGTGCAGTGTGTGCTGGACAATCTCCTCAAAGATGAAGAAGAGACTTGGGGCAACAGGTGTCCTACAGACGGAGACTGAGGATACCATTCAACGAACGTATGAGTAAGGAGCGAAAATTAGAGAAAATAAAAACAAAAAAGAAACTTATGCTTTACACCAGGAAGATACAATTGATGTTTTCAGGGCATTTAATGAGGAAATATAGGTTGGAAAATCTGATATAAGCAGGAAAGATTGAAGGCTAGAAAGACTGAGGAAAGCAACGCATAACATACTTGAGTAAATGGATGGGGAAACAGGTGTAGAAGGAATAACAAAAAAAAAAACATTATTAAAATCTGCAAAAGACAAGCAGTTTTATAAAACCATTATCACCTACTCCCTGAGAGAACATGGGTTAGTAATATAAGTATTATTAATTAAATCATTGCTAGGGGTAGAGGAAGTGTGGAGTATTAGCCAAAGGTATTTTGCCTATAACAAACTAAATAAAAATTGTAATGTGGCTCTTCGATTAACAATTCGAAGAAATTACCCATTACAACATCCGCACATCTGAGCTTACAGCACCTGGTATTCCCAAGTGGTCACCCATTTAGGTTTTGACCATGCTGAACGTTGTTTAACTTTGTTGATCATTCGGTATCCTGTGTTTCAATGTGATGTGCTCGTAAGCCTGACGTAATCAAGATATCACTATTCCCCACTCCCTCAAACAAAAGGTTTAGCAAGGCCTCTCCATCAATACTAAAAACTCAATGACAGTTACTGAACATGAGAAAACTGTTAGGAACGTTTTATATAATACAAACAAGACCAGCACTGTCTGTTTAGTCAATGAATGGGAAATGTTTAAAAAATAAAAGAGCTAATATTACCATTACCATATTTAAAAATGCAGCTCTTGGTACAACGACATTTCTCAACGCAAACGCAAGAATCGAGGATTGTGATAAGTGTTAAGACATCTAAAGCAAAACTCCTTCGTTCCAATGACGCAAGAAAAAAAGTTTGAACATTGTGATAACACACTTGCATGGGGCAAGAGTTCAAAAATCATTCAGTCATGTTTAGAAAATAAGATATGTAATAGAACGCCTACTCGTTCTGACTGTAAAACAGGATATTGTTAACGTGTGGTAACCATTGTACATGCGACAAGTTAAAAGTTCCTATATTTTTTCAAAAATTTAAATATTTAATAGAACGACTACTCTTTATTACTGAGGCGCAAGCGTTTTGTAACGAGGTGTACCCTTTGTACATGCAACAAGAGTTCAAAATTGTTCAGTTTTATTTTAAGAAATTATGATATTTAATAGAACCCCCACTCATTCTCGGTGCGGCACAAGATCTTTTTAACGTGGGGTGCACGTCGTTAGTTGTGACAAGATAAAATTTAGTTCATTTTCAGAAAGTAAGATATCTGAATAAGGCAGAATTGTTTTGTAAAGTGGGCGTACAATTTGGACTAGATTCCAAAAATTGTTCTTTTCTTTTCAGAAAATTGTTTTTTTCTTTTTATAAAAGAATGTATTTTATAAAACACTTAATCCTTTTAAATGAGACAAAAGGATTTTCTTATACGCAGATTGAACGTATATGCTTGACCAGTGTACAAAACTGATCCCATATTTTTTCAGAAGTTTTCAGTAGAAGTTACTATATCAAAACTGAAATTTGCTTAAAATCGTATGATAATAAAAATATAAATTAACCTGAACATACATACCTCTATAAAAACCTTTATCTTAACGATATTCACCTTATATGTTATTTTTCATATTAGGGACAAATTAAAAGTATTGCAATTTATTTTGAGAAGATTTGTTAAAACACGTTGATCTATCAGTTTTGGAGTGCTACAGAAAATTTTCATTTTTATATGCCTGTAAAATTGGTCCTTTTCATCTTTCAAGGGCAGGCATTCTCTCAAAATCAGCTTTTCTAACCGCTAGCGTGCCTCAACAGGTTCGTTTTTTATCCCTCTCTCGGTAATCTGCTTTCATACACATACGCACTTAAATAGAAAAAGCCGTTTCGCGATAGAATGATATACTGCTTCTTTCGAGTATGCCTTTTGCGAAGGACACCTGTCACGCATGTACATACATCCGTAGTGTTACGCTCGCGTGAATTCTTGCTGTCTTCTAAGAAAGAATTATCCCAAAAGCCGGTATCGGAGTTTCCCAAGGGTTGATTCCATAGCTGTCGGCATGATCTATCTATCTATCTATCTATCTATCTATCTATCTATCTATCTATCTATCTTAGTTCAAGTCTATTTAATTTTTTGAAATCTATCTATCTATGTATCTATCTATCTATCTATAGAGAGAATGAGAGAGAGAAGGAAAGAAATGTACATGATATACATATATATATATATGAAAATCAAATAACTGTATCATAAAAGTCTTTGAAAAATGAAACATATGCTTCAAAGATTATAAACCATTTCAAGCTGAAAAAAAAAACAAACAAAAAATCGTTGCTGAGAAATGCATTTATTAAATACAAAAGCTTGACAAGAGCGGTCGTATCAAAGGTTGTGACAATAGTTAAAGAAAACCAAATAAAATCTGAGAGAAATGATAACCAGTCAATCACCGCAGAATTTGCTAAAAGATTTAGATCCACCTGTACACACTGGAATGTAAAAGAAACACACCAGAAGATGTCCTTGAGACTTAGGAAAAAATATATGATGGTCTGTCATTTTTGTTTTTTTTAAATAAGGTTGAAAGACTGAATGCAAATTTGCAGACCCCCCCCCCAAAAAAAAAATAATAAGATTTACACAGGGAAACACTTATAGAGATAATATAAGGAATTTCTTTATAAGGAAACATTTTGGCATTTATTGTTCGAATAGACAATGCTACTTTACCTTGACACTTAAAAGATCGTTCTCTTAAGACATTTTTTCAGGAAAATATGTCTCAAATCCAGTAACTTCTTGCACTTTTAATGTTGTTTTGTTTGAAGGATTATCAAAGGTTAACATTTTGAATATGCTGTACACATGTATTCCTACCGTCAAAAGTGACGGTAAATATTTGAGAAGATTATTAGCTGTTTCTCCTGAGAATAATTAAAATTATATATATATATACATATATAATTATTTGTTTGAACATTAGTTTTGATCGATACTCGTATTTAAGTAGATAATCGAAAATTATATATATTTATTTTTACCGGCCTGATTATTTACGATAAATATTTGTTACGAAAATGGCTGTCATTCGGCGAGATTTTAACCTGTGACCCTTATCTACATATGTGTATATGTGTGTGCGTGAGAGATATCTGATGAAAAGTATCGAAAGTAGCATACGTGATAAACTTAAAAAAAGATTTTCCGCAGTAGGTTGCTATTACTCTATGTGGTAGCTGGTTGCCAAACAAGGCTCTAGAGCCCAATCTGTCCTGTTATTTAACCAATTACTGAAAGGAGAAGAGACGTATTAATACATTTCCTAAGGGTATTAACGCATAAATGAATGCAACGAATTCTACTAAAATTAGAACGCGGTTCTCTCATTCCCTGTTCTGAGCCAATATCCACTGCACCACAACGCACATGATAAGGTCCCTAAACCACGGTGTGTGAATCAGCTTGGTATAGACTGAATTTAAACATTGTTGCGCATATAAACTTAGTTATAACCTTCTTGCTGCCTTCTGTTTTTTCATAGCTTGGAATGAACGTCTGTAGAGTGTGGTCGGATCACCACACCACAAAGATTCCACCACTGACCATGGCTTTGTCCAAGAAGAAACATTAGCCTGATCCGATAGTCACTATATTTCTCAAAGTTCACCTTGTCCAACTTCTTTTTCTTCAAATATCAAATCTCGCATGAAATGATCAAGATTGGAAGACGTCGAGTAAATTCTTGCTACCCACAATAAAAGGGTTCCAGGAATGCTTACATCAATAGAAATGGCGCTGAATAAAATATGCGAATTCAGGAGGGGACGTCTTCAGTGGAGATTAAATGACGAATCGATACATTTTGTAGTTTCCGTATTATAGTACCAATCCTGGTTGTTTTGATTATATCTTGCACACACACACACACACACACACACACACACACACATATATATATATATATATATATATATATAATTTTCTATTTTGTAGTTTCTGAGTATTTGATCAGATAAGCTAATTTAAATTCTTGTCCATCTAATTCCAAAAATCACCAATAGTTTTGTCTTTAATTCTGACCTGATAAAACTGAGTTCAATAGTTAACGTCGAAAATCTTTGCCACTTTGTCTCTACATAATACGTTATACAAAATGTGTGTTTTTTTATAATTTGTTTTGTTTTTTTCTGAACAAGAGTTCTGAAAACTTCTCAGCACGCTCAAAAACTCAATCAATACAAATATATGAGTAAACATCATGTTTGGTTATTTGGTCATATATTTAGAATTTGCAGTTACGAAGAACAATTTGATACTTTTGTTTCACCCACTTGTGCCTATTACAAGAGTAACCCGATGAAAATAAAAGAAAACGAAAGAAAGAGAGAATAATAAAGTACTAGAGACAAAGATCAGCTTCAAAAATGGCTAAATTGCGAAATATATTGATTTTCTCAAATAAAGATTACTCTGGACCCTGCTTAAACTACACAGGAGGTGAATTCAGAAGCTGGGTTCACAACACTAAACAAAAATATGTAAGTCTATAAAGCTTTCTTATTAATTAACAATTACAGTCTCTTCAGTGAATGTGCAGATAAACTGAAACCCGCACTGAAGAAACCCGCAGTTACTTAATTTTTAGTGTAAAATATTGCTAGTAAGAAAAAGTAAAAAAATAAAAAATAAAGCAACAAAAAAAAAATAAGAATCTAAAATAATAATAATGACAAAAAAGAATACTTAATCTGAATAAAAATGATTTCGAATCAAAACATTTATTAACGCAAACATCAGCGCCAGAAATGGACTCATGGGTACTGTTCATAATTAAATCTTCACACACCCTGTCTAATCAAACCCGAAGAGTGACAAGACGTTTTGAAGGCAGAATAGAAAATTAATTAAACTGATAAAGATTTGCGCCCAAATGTGCAAGTTAGAAGGTCTTCACTAAAAAAAACAATGATGCCTGTTCAACAAAGACAATTACACAAAGTCAGTCATAAAAAGACAAACCGAATAACGAGAATGAAAGAATAAATAATTATCAAGTCTGAAAAAATGCAAAAGTTGATGAAAGGTCTCTGAAGAAATAACCAAAGAAAACTCCAAGCAAATATGGCCGCTAAAAAGGAGAAAAAAATCAGTCCCGTGAATTATAAAAATAAATACAGACCTGCTTAAATTACACAAAAAGCATAAAACAGAATCACTGGAAACAGCTAGTTACAAAAAAGAAAAAATAACGATTATCTGCATAAAAGAACTGAATAAAAAAAAGAACAGAATCAAATTGATCCAAAGGAAATGGCAGATTTAAATTTATTAAATTGGTCTAAAACAAAACGCGGATCTTGCGTTTCGTTAGCGGTTTCTCCTTCATCCTTGTATATGCCACCTTACACTGGAGGGTAATAGCACAGCCTCACCAGTCTAGGGTCACAACCTCACCACTCTGTGTTGCTGTTCTACTTTCAATTTTTATGCGTTGGAGTTACCAGTGCAACGTCTAATCATTTTTTGATTAAATTTATCGTTCTCATGCACTAGGTACCATTCAAGACTAGAAGCTTTAGCTATTTAACCCACAGGTGTTGAAAGAAGAAATGCATTCGTACCTTTCCCGAGGGTATATGTTGGCAAATGAACTCTGGAATAGCAAGAGCTCTTCCGAAGTTTGAACCTATCTCGTCAATTTTGTTTTGCAAACTACCAACTCTTACATTATTCACGCACAATACTTTTTATGCAATTGGCTATTTACGACACGAGAAATCTGAAAACGCATTGGAATAGTGAAAATGTTATGCAAAAACTAAGCCAAGAAATATGAAAATATAACTAGAATAGTAGAAAATAGTATTGAAATATTTATGATATCGTTCATCAATGAATGCTGGAAAACATTGTCATAGATGAAGAAGAGTTTTGAGATAAGAAAAATGTCGTCCTACAGAAGGGTGCTGGGGATAACATGGACTGAAGATGTGACCTACGACAAAGTTTTAGGTAAAATGGAAACAGAAATTATGCTTATACTTCGTATCAGAAAGAGGTAGTTTACATTTCTCGGACATACCATGAGAAAGTAAGCTTGGCCAATTTGACATCCTCAGAACAAGTTGAAAGCAAGAGAGTCGATGGAAAGCACTGGTAGATATACTTAACGAGCAATTATGGGAGATGGTAAAAAGGCACATTTTACTAAGTTCTACAAAGGACAGAATATTGCGACAAACCATGACCATCCATCTCTTAAAAAAAACACGGCAGTTGTGTTTACACGTACATTATAGTCTCTTTTTGAATTTCCTTCTCTTCCGCTTTCGGCGTTTTGTAAATTGCTTCATTACTTATAAACGGAAGTAAAGAAAAGATAAAACTCGATTTTATTGTTATCTTAAGCATTGCTTTAAACACGTACCTTGCTCTGCTGAAACCATCAACTATATCAAGAGTTCTTGGAGTATGAAGTAATTTTCCGTCTCACGTTCCAAACGCTTATTCAAGTTGAATTTTAATACGGGTCTAGTCGTCGTTACAAGTTATCGTTTGACAAAAAGAAGAGAAGGGGAAGTCAAACAAGCGGGCATTGGTTAAACAGATAAAGCTGCTCATACAAGTCATAAAATATCTCCCAAAAATTAATAAATTCTAGAAAAGACATTATGGACAACTTGTAATAAGACTTTTTGAAACTAGTTGCAATTCTCATCTCTTAAAAATGTTTGTATGTAAAACAGAAATATGGAATTATTTGTATCAAACTGTCAGCTTCCTGCTAAACACAAATGAATCTTTATTCACCAAAAAAGATCTTCTTAGTCGTTGATTGTGATGTAACATAGACTCTTATGACCTGGTCAGATAATCACGGTTGTGTTTCATTGATTAGATGTATTAGAAATAAATAACAAAAAGTCTTCCTAACTGCAGCATGACACCAGAACTCATATTTTACATGCTACTGCGCAAAACTAATAAAATTTGATGCCGAGCTCTTAGCTGGCCTTTTCTTATTTACCAGAGTTATAGCCTACACATTCACATTTGTCATCATAGGCATAGAAGCATCACCAGGGTACAACAATGGGGATCAGGCTGAAAACATTTTTCAGACGATTCTAGAATCATCTGACCCCAGGAATTATTATGTTAAACTAAATTGACAACTATTTGGCAGCATTGAGTCAATTCAAATACTATTATAATCGTATCAACCCTAGAAGGACAATAAAGTCATTGAGTTACAAAGTTTTTCTGGGTGAGAAAGAATATGAGAAAAAGAAATAACAAATTTCAAAACTGTTTATATCGATTGGACTGTTGTTTTCATCTTTATTGTCATATTCACGACATTTGGCCGTTGTACATTTCGCTCCTCTTCAAGTAATATACGTTAAAATTTTGAACTGAACCATTTAGGTGACATAAACCAGTGTATAAATGCGTTGTTTTAGCAATCCGAAGACTAACTTGAACCAAAGTAGAGTGAGATCAGTGCCTAACAATTTCAGTTGTAAAATATTTAGCAATTTTAACTGTAAAATATATGGCAGTTTTAACTGTGAAATATTTAGCAATTTCAATTGTAAAATATATATGAATTTCAAGTGTAAAATACATATCTATCAGTTTTAACTGTAAGATATTTAGCAATTTCAATTGTAAAGTATCTAGCAATATTAACTGTAAACTATGCAGCAGATTTAACTGTAAAATAGCTAGGAATTTCAAAACTAAAATAAACCTACCTACCAATTTAATATTTTACTTAAATCGAAAAAATAGTAACAAAAAAATAAGGATCACAGGAAAAACAACAATGGTCTACAACAAATAAAATTCTATGAATCAAGTATACGAATTGACTTTGACTATTAGTTTTGATTTGATGAAATTTCGGTACATTTTGTTCTATCATCTCTTGCTTCTGCTTTTAAATATATATTTTTATTATACTGCCTATAATTCGAAATAAAATATGTATTACAAAGACATATTGCAAAAATAAATCGTAAATAAAAGTATTGCCAAACTAAATCACTTAGATAATTCTATATATACACAAAATAGTACAGCAGAGAGTCATAAATTAAGTTTTTAGGACGATCTTGGGTACATGCCTCCGGTATAAAACGCAGGAGGATCCAGCATAAGTCCTCCATTAGGTCAGGATTCCTCTTATCTTAATAGTTTCTTTCCATGTTAATAATGCCATGGTAAAACCTTTTTCCTAGTTCATCACTTACTTTCAGAGGGAAAAGTTAAGATGAGAATTGAAAAAGTGAATTTTAAGTGACATTCGGCATCTCATATACTACAACGTCTGGATACACTCTTGATAATCTGTACCAGTTTGTTAATATGGTAGCCATGGTAAACTAATTTAAATGTTTCCCATGTTTACTGTTAATTTAAGGCAAGTAGCACCCCAAATAGCTCATTCTCAAGAACTCCAAAGAAGATCTCTTTATTGAGCTAGTCATAGAGTGAACAGGTTTTGGAAGGCAGAGCAAATTTTTACCAGAGTCTTAACGAAATTCTTCATGATAGAAAAGTTCATATGATGAGGCGAAAGAATCACTTTGTTCCTACCCACCGGACCAGAAGAATTTCTTCAAAAACTCAACTTCTTCTGCTTGTAGAACTTGGACACAGTCATAATAATCAAGAGACTGTACGGTTGCATACCTGTAAGTAGCTTAAGGATCTTGTACAGCTTGTACTTAGCAGATTTCCATACTGTAACACGACCTTCTCAGATAGACAATAGACAATGTGAATATTAGGGTATTTATTCCAAATGCCCAGAAACACAGCCTTAAGACTTTAACTGAAACAGTTTCTGAAAAGACGACAATCTGAGGGATTGTATGTCAAGCTAAAGAAGGTGAACAATCTAGACATATTTACGCAGTAGCACAACCTGTTTTCAATGTCAAAAAATGAGGCGATGTTCTTTTTTGTTTTTTTTAATCATTTCACCCCGAGCAAGGAAGAAATACCACTGATGAGCTGGGGGCTACATAACTGTAAAAGGATTAATTAGAAAAGAGTGTGGAGTACAAACTAGTTAGAAAGGAGCAATAGAAAGCTGAGAATGCAGGTGCGATGACAGATACATAGGTGAAGAGAAAGGGAAGAATATACAGGAGTGAGAAGAGAGCTAGAGTCCAGTGGTTAATAGATGAGTATTGAGATTGCATTTAAATTTCTGGAGGTTGTAGCCGTCAGGAAAGCAAGAATATGGGAGAGAATTCCACAGGCGGGAAGTGCGAGAGAAAAAGCTGCAGGAGTAGAATTGTCGTCTGCATTTGACTAACCTGACTGTGAATGGGTGGGACCCAGTTGCCAGTCTTGTTGCACGAGTAAACACCAGATGAGGAGACACCAGTGACTTAAGTTCGTCCGAGCAGAAGCCATGAAAGTATTTATAGAACAGACAAAGGGAGGCCACATTTCGACGGTGGGGAAGTCGAGCCGCCAGATCAGTACCTATCACATTACAGACTCTCCTTTGGAGCCTGTCGAAAACACTGAGGAGAACAGCAGGGGCGCCTGACCATAAATGGCAGCAGTACTCCATGCACAGACAGATGGTTGACTTGTATATATGCAGGATGGATTCAGGCGGAAAAAACATCCTGGATCGGCATAGTGACCCAACCTACTTAGCAGTAGATTTGGCTATGGAATCCATTTGAGGTCTGAGAAGAGGGTAAGGCCTAGGAGGCGTAGTGTGTTTCTCTCAGGGATAATCGCTTGGTCCATGCTTATGGGAGGCAGGAGAGGTTGCCTGTGATGATTGACAAACAGCTTGGTCTTAGACCCATTGAAGTTGACAACTCACTTCTTGCCCCAATTCACCACATAGTATAGATCCCGTTCAATGTCAGCAGCGAGATTATGTCTGTCTGCCACGACATGTTTCTTACTGGTGCGGGAGTATATTGTGGTGTCGTCTGCGTAGATGCCTACTTGGGAACTGATCTCATTTGGGAGGTCGTTGATGAAAATAAGGAAGAACGTCAGGCCCAGGATAGAGCCCTGTGGAACACCAGCATTCGTGCTATAGGATGAAGAGGCATGCCCATTCAAAACGACCTTCATTTTACGGTTATTTAAAAAAGATTGGATTAGGTCAAGCAGGCGACCGGTAATACCGTAACCCTTGTTCAGTGTCCTGAAACTGGTACCCGTACATTTGCCATAGCCAGTTTCCACTACTTCAGCTGGCATGCCATGAGCCCTTACTGCAGCTTAGATAGGTACAAATCAAGAAAAAGATTCTTCAAATTTTCCTAAGTGATTCAGTAGGGCTCACTGTCACTTGCCCCTGAATAAACAGTGACGGGAATGACATAGTAGTATTTTGCTCTGAAGGCTATTCTTCATATGATGAAGGAATAGGATATTTATATGCTGGGGTGTAGTGACAAGTCATATGAGTGAGCAACAGATCTGATAGATGAAGAAACATAAAGACGTTTAATTTTTTAGGCGAGACACTTAAACTAGTCATATTTGTAAGACAAAATAGTAATAATCATTTATTCTGTAGACCAGGAAAATCAGGAAAAGAATCTAGTCCTTTCATATCAGAGAAAACATACGTAAGGGCGGTGGGAAAGCAACTGAAACAGAGATGCGAGGTCAGGACCGATAATATTGTAGATTTCTTGGATACTATCAAGAATCTCTAAAAATACAGTAGAAATATCAGAACAGATGAGAAAGCAATATTATATACATCAACGAATTGTAATATATTACCTTCAATTGACATGTACATCCGGCTGCGGGTAAGGTCAATAAAGTTAAGGTGTCTGACAGATGTATCCGGCCATCGATAAAAGTCAATCGGGAACAAAGATGATTGACAAGTAAATCTCGCCGTAGATGACGTCAATAAAGTGACAACCCGAAATAGAAAAATGCGTGGAAGTTTTAAGATTATATAAAATCTATAATTTTGACTAAAGAAACAGGGAACTACCGCTGGCTTCCAATTCCAGACGGATTCTCATATTCTCGACTCATTCCGGCTGCCATCCTGATCCACACAAGCATCACAAACGAAGAATAAAGATATAAAATTATTTTTATATGTACATGATCCTCGTTGTATTCCCTCTGCAGAATATAACAAAATGGTTGATTTATAAATGTGCTTACATCGATTATTAAATTTTTGTTGAGCTGAGTCTGAAAGATTATGATTCAAAAAGGTTCTTTCTTTTGTTCCAACCAGAAAAATGCCGTCATCATGACGAAACGAAATGCAATGTGCTGAAAGGGTGACACAGATTAATACCGAACTCAGAATACTCATCAGAAAAGAACGGAAAAGTAAAACTATTAAGTCGTGAGGATGAGTGTGGATTACTAGCAAATTTGGAAAAGAATGGGGTGTCTTCAATTAACTTAGATTTAGGCAGAAGTCGTTATACACACAGCAAAAACAGAACACAACAATAAAAATACAAAGATATAACCAAAATTCCTGGTTGTCCCTGGAAAATAAAAGGTGAATCACACCCGTGAGTACCTCACGCATCTCATAAAATTTAATTTAATGTAATAAAAGAAGTTTTAAAACCTCAATATTCATTGAGTCAAACGTATTCTTACACTATCGACATAGTTGGTTGATGTTATCAGTTTTCTGCAGAGCCAGAAAATATTTCTTGTAATTTACAACCAATTCTTTTGAAAATTCAGAAAATACTTAATACTGTTCACTTTCGGAAAAGAAAATTAATGGAATTTTGAAATATGCGTTGTAGTGTAATGGTTATCAGCTCGGAATGTAGGAACAGTGAACCGAGTTCGAATTCAAGTGCAATGCTTTTGATTACGCACAAATATCTTTGGAAAAGTTTGTTAACACATCTCTTCTCCCTGCAGCTATAGATTAAATAGCAGGACAGATTAAGATCTATATCATCGTTGACAACCAGTCTACCACAGGAAAAAATAACAATCTACTGCGGGAAAATCTTTTGCCTAGTTAGTCATGTCTCGAAAAAGACACCATAACACAAGCGTATATCACTCACGGCAACTGAATGACGCACATTTTGAAGATGTTTCTCTATTCGCCAAAAACACATGGCAAATCTCCTGGTAATTCTTTTGGTGAAAAATGATTTGCTGTATCTCTGGTTTAATCTTCCAAGCAGTTTGTTACTAAACAAAGTCAAGGATCTAATATCATTAATGATTCTACAACTACTAAAAATAATAATAATAACAATAATAAAATTATTGAACTTTTTTGAAAAAATTCAAAAGATATTGACCGTCTAATATCTGGTTAGTCTAACCTACTCCCAACTGAATTTAAGTATAGGCATGGTTGGGTAGGAGATGTCTATATTGGAAGATATGTTAATATTATTACTTTCCCCCGTGTAGAAGAATTAGATGAACGTAAATTACAACGAAAGCTCAAAGTGGAAAAATGTTATAGTTCCCTCAGACATTCACGGTATATACTGACCGGACTAACAAAAGCAACAGACCAGATATAATAATAAATGCCTTTACCGTAACGTATAAGTTGTTTCAAATATATTTGATTAACTATTAAAATTTAAAGACATGGAAATGGAAATTGCAAGTAGGTGGCTTTTAAACAAAATCGTTATTCTACTGAGTTACCCAGAAACTTCATGTTGATTATCTAAGGGAAGTTAATATCAAAATATGCCATTAAATATTTATTCAAGTAAACATAATCTATTTTGTTGCACAAACATTCTCTATTTTTCCGTCAATTTAAAATCCGTTTTAATAGAATTTCGTTAGTTTCATGGCAAATAACTTATTTATTTGTTTCTTATAACGTCTAAAATTTTTATCATTGAAATTATTTTGCAAGGACCTGAATATATTCAAATCTGAACGGCAATGTATGGTAATTAGGGCCGATAGGTAACACATCTCAGTCAAGCTGCAACAATTTTTGCTGGGTTGCCAAAGAAACGTGAGGTCTAGAATTATCTTGATGGAACAACACCTTCCTTGGTCAATATTTCTGGGCGTTTTTCTTCAATTTCTGCCTTTAATTCATTCAGATATGAGCTGTCGTTTTCAGAATTAATTGACTGGTTTCTTGACAGAAACTCATGGTACGGGATTCCTTTCCAGTCTCACAATATGATATTTTTAGGATAAAGACCTGTTTTCGGGTGGCTAAAATTGGCTCATACCTACTTAATCTTTTTCGCTGAACATTCTTGTAAACGATCCATTTCTTATCACCCGTCACAATTTGCTAACAAAAAAGGGTGCATTTTCATTGCTCTTATACAGAAAATAACAGATAGAAATGAGATACAAAAGCTTACTATAATTAAGATCATGTGGTGCCCAGACATAGTCGCGATTTGAATACCCATACTTTACTAAATGCTCATGTGTGGTGAATTTTGATAAACTTAGTGTTTCTCCCAATTCTCGCGCTGTTATTCAGGTCATTCACAGTAAATATCTTGACTTGATCGTCATCTTTAGTTGTGGTCTGCCAAAGAGTTCTTCATCAATAAGTCAACAATACTAACTAAATTTAGCGAGTCACTTCCGTATAGTTCTGTCAGCTAAAGCACATTCACTCGACCCAACACATCTTTTCTGTTGCTTGCGACGCATTTTTTTTCGGTATCAAGTGTTTGAAATGCACCTTATGATCTTCCATTTTCAAAAGTTGGAAAATTCAAACGAATTAAGTAAATTTAAACGTAAATGTGTACTCTAAACAGAAATGTAAGAATATTATCTGTCTATAACATTGACGTGTTTAATATGCAACGACTAAAAATTGGCATGAACCTTCCTGACAACACAATAGTATTAAAAGAAAAACTGAATGATTAAAAAGAATACTAATACAGACATTAAGGATATACTATTACACCAATCCCCATATGAGTTTTTAACGACATATCAACCTCTGTGGGTTATTTAATGCCAAAAAGGTGGGTTTTTAAGGTATTCTTTTTAATGTTTGGTTATAGTGAAAAGGTTGATTCAGTCAAAATTTAATGAATTTTTTTTTGTTTTAATCTATTTTATTTTAGAAAACTGAAAATATCTTCTAGTTTTGTTTTCAAAAATGTTTTGCTGAGAATATATTTTCCTTAAAAATTTGTTATAGTAATAATTTTTTCTTCAAAAATGTATTGTTGGTAATATCTTTCATTCGAAAATGTACGTTATTCTACAAAAGTCTTTTTTTACGTATATATTTCTAAAGTGTATTTTTATACTTTCACAGTGTTTTGACCCCAGTTTGTGGGGGTTAGCTATTTGCCCATAGCTGGGACCCTAACAGATGCTACCACTACGGGTCAGGGTGGATCTGGGAACACCAGCAATTAAGAGGTAGTTCAATACTTCGCACAACCTCCCAATCAGAAGCCTTCCCAGAACCAATACCTGTATGAGATTTAAATAAATGGTGCTTAAAACAACGCTTCCATACTAAGAAAAATCTTTCAAGACATTTTCAAAATTTTCTTTTCATCTAACTTCTCAAGTTTAAAGTCTTTAACCTACAACACTTAAGCTCTCTAGAAAACGCAAAATATTCATTATTATTATTATTATTTCCTTTGAGATTTTTGTATACATATTTCCTTCCGGGTTCCGACAAATGACCTAAGGTAATGAACTTTTTTATGACATTTTCAAGTAATCATTTATGTAAAAGTAACATTAACACACTCTGCTATCACACATATTGTACATTGAAAAAGGTTTGTGTAATATGTGAGCTGTACTTTTGAGTAAAACATTTTGTATGACATGAGCTACTAGGAATTGCATCAGTGAGATTATCCGAACATTTTCCAGTTTATCTGAGGGCTCAAATTACAACTGAAATTATTGGTGTCCTTATATTTCACATTTCTGAAATTTCTATTTCAAGATGCTTTTGTTTTAATTGGTTTTTGAAGATCTTTACAGATTTATAACAATCTACAAGGAATGCCTTGTTGATAAGAAATCACATTCTGCTTTTTTGATCTTTGATCATGTTGCCTGACCGATTAGCTTTGATTACTCTGTCTGTCTATATTATTTACACTGTTCGGACCATTATTTCCACGTTTACGATGTTTCGGCTGCTGTACGCTCCAGCCTTCTTCAGGTGCTAGTAATGTCGTAAATATTGCAATAAAGATGAGGAAAACAGTCCGAGCAGTGTTAATAATGTAAACGTTACCTCATCTCAGAACTATAGACAAATTCTTTCAGTCTGTATTGTGATGTCCCATAAAAGAGTTACAGGCTCTAATTCTGTAACAGTGTCTCGGTAATGTTCATGCCAGTTTCCTTTAGTTTGCTTCCCGTAAAAATTGTATATTTTTCAGGACAGAAGTTGCCGCAAATACTACTACTACTACTACTACTACTTATAATAATACTAATAACAATAACACGAACAACAGCAACAACAATGATAATGTCTTAAATGATGATGGAGTGATTATACTTTAGTATTTACCAGTCTTCACAGACAAAAATGAACGCTGATGTCGGAGTAAACGGACGTGTTTTTTCATCGCTCTAAGAAAGCGATGTTAAGGAAAGTCTCAATTTTTTTATTGTTTTTAATTTTCATAATACATTATATTTTTCTTTTTTATTATATTATGATATTTTACTTATTTTATTTATTTATTTATTTACAGTATTTAATATACATATTCTATAATTATTTTGTAGATGTTTATTTATCTTTACTAAGTATACAATGAACAATTTTAGTTTATTATATATCTAAGTGTAAACGTTTATTTATTTATTTATTTATCTGTTGTTTTTACGAATATGGTCGTAATTTTCGAAATTAGTGGAAACCATTTTTTCCATTTTTAGTTATATTCAAACAGAGTTTCTTTTATAACATTTAGTATGAACTTTAAATCGTTACATTTGCAAAGTAACGTCATTTCAGTTTTGTTGTAAATGCGTTCCCAGTTATAACGTTATTTTGTTTCGTTTTTACTGCTAGTCAATTTGTTCTATTTTTTATCATTCAAACTTTTAAATTCACACAGTTAATTTCTTGTTCTTTATTCCGACATCCAATGTAAAAGTATACATATATATATATATATATATATATATATATATATATATATATTCAAGACTTCGTACCGGGCCCAAGCGTTATAAATTTTTCCAGTGTCTGAAAGCGCTTATTGAGGGTGAACCAGACACTGATCATCTCTGGTCGGGTCGGCGCGGTGATGGGGTATGATGTTGAAAGACCCGAAACTCCCTAGTGATCCATGCAAAGACATCACTGACAACACCCTCTAGCGCCAATACTATGGTGCGTATGTTTGAATATATATATATATTATTGTTTTCGTTTGTTTGTTTTTTTTTTAATTTTGGGAATGTATTTTATTTACCTACTGTATAGCACATTTTAAATTTTCTCCTTTCATAGCAGTAGTTATATTACATTTCTGTTTTAAAAAATGAGTTAGAACTTTCAAAGACTTTTCGTTCATCTTGAGCTTTCCTTAACGTTGCATAAGAGGGTCATTGCAAAACTATTGGCTTAGAAGGCTTCTTCCGACTTATACTAAGTTCAAACTTAATTAAAAAAATATTAGTTTTCTTTTTTTTGGATTGGAGTAGATAGACCCTTCTATCGCCCGGTTCATACTCCTCCCTATACTTTTGGACAGGAGTAGAGGCGCACGCCTTCTTTCCTGTTTAGGAAACGGTTCTCGGTTTCTTTTCTCTGCTCTGGTACTAGTCCTAGCGCTGTCGCAATCATTTTGCAGTGTTTGTGGATGGAGGCAACGTCTCTTCATTCTGAGGGTACCTGGGTGGAAGTTTCATGGTTGCTGCTTCCGACTGATAGTTAGGACACCGAACTCGTGCATAGCGTCACGAGAGGCTGCTCTGATCAACAGTTGAATAATATCAGTGTTATATGTAGTGCCAAGTTGCTCATGGTTGGGTGTCCCTGCATGTACCTACGGTGGGTAACCCTGAGGCCACATTATGCTGCAGTCTGCGCCAGTTTCTCTCCCACACACGCTGCATAAAGCAACCGACTGATTCTACACTAGGCCTTTCTCCTAATAAAACAATCATGAATACACGATATTATAAAAGTAAATCTAAAGTAGCTAACCTAAAAACACACAAAGCCATCAACATCTCCTTCATTAACATACGAGGTATGCGCACCAACTTTTACAGTGTCGAATCCTTTCTTCAAATCAATTCACCTGACATCCTAGCCCTCTGCGAAACTAAACTTGATCCCTCTATCACCTCTTCTGAATTCTATGTCCCTGGTTACCTTCCCCTCTTCAGGAAGGATTCAATGTCCACATGCATGGGCTTGGTGTTTACGTCAGTGAACACCTCCCTCTAGCTAGAATGATCTTTCTTGAATCAGTAGATCATTCTTATATGTGTTTCCATCTCTCCCTATTAAGCTCAGTGAGCTATCTCTTCTTCCTCTACCGCTCTCCCTCATCTCCCTACGGTTCCGTTCTTGACAGCATCTCCAATACTATTGACAAGGCCATTTACTCTCATCCGTCTGCCCATATATTTGTGTTTGGTGACTTTAACGCCCACCACTCTAAGTGGCTGAAAAACTCTGTGATAGATCTTGCTGGTGTCCACACCACGAATTTTTCAATCACTCAGTCCCTTACGCAAATGGTGGAGTTCCCCGCGTGTTTTTCTAATAACCCTAATATACGCGAATCACTACTAGATCTCTGTTTTACTTCCATCTCTGACTCTTGCAATGACAAGCAACTCTGCCCATTAGGAAACTCTGACCATGTGGTGGTTTTCGTTAACATGCCCGTCCACTCTCACTCCACACCAAAACTTCAGACTAGCACAATATCTTACTGCTACCAAAGAGCCGACTGGGACATTCTGCGATTTCCAGTGTGACGTCCCTTGGAACAAAATCTTTAGTCTTCCCGTTGAATGCTGTGCGGCTGAGGTCTGTTCTTGGGTTAATGCTGGCATCGAAGCTTTTATCCCAGCCAGAGAGTTGATACTTAAGTCCAACTCATCCCATCGCCCATCGAAATCACTCCTTCCGGAGTCACGCGTCGGACCATAACAGGCGCATTTTGTCTCTGCTCGCAATGAGTGCAAGAAGATACTTAAAGAAGCTAAGCTGCCGTTTGCAGCCAGAATGAAGCAGCGCATAGCATCCCGTAAGTTCGGTTCCAAAAATTACTGGAGGCTCTGTAAAAGTGTACTAAACAATAGCAAATCCTCAATCTCCACTCTAATAAAAGAATTTGAGGTCCTTACCTCTACAACAGACAAGGCTGAGAGCTTCGCGCGCAGATTCTCCACCAACTCGACACTAGACTCTCTTGGAATATCTGTATCTGACTACCCACCCTGAACTGAGGCCCAACTGAATGACATCCATATTACACACTCGGTGATCTCTAATATAATTTCAAAGCTTGACCAACATAAAGCGAGCGGCGGCGACGGAATCCCAATCATTGTCCTGAAGAAATGTTCCTCTGAACTCTCCTCTGTTTTCTCCAAACTCTATAACTACTGCCTGTCTGCTTCTTGCTTACCGGTCTGCTGGAAGTTCTACTCCTTGGTTCCAAATATATAAAACACTGCTGAATCCTCTGGTACCTCTAATAATCACTTTACCAGCCTCCTCCCAATTTTTGCAGTGTTCCAAGCCATCATCAACGTCGACGTGGTTCAACATCACACAGCCCACAGATTATTTTCTGACAAACAATATGGCTTCCGCTTCACCAGGTCTACTGCTGATATGCTCACGACCATCACTGAATATACACAACAGACTCTTGACAAGAATGACCAAGCCCAAACTGTTGCCCTAGATATCTCCAAAGCGTTTGACAGAATCTAGTATGCTGCGAGGTTATGCTTCGCAAGCTGCGTGGTTATGGTATAACTGGACAATTGTTTTACCTTATCCAGTCTTCCTTTCAAATTGCACAATCACGGACATTATTGAACGGACATTCCTCTCAATATTATCATACGAACATAGATGTCCCTCAAGGCTCGATTCTAGGTCCTATGCTTCTTCTTATCTACATTAACGATCTCCCAGATGTAATAAGATCCCAAGTAAGCATATACGCTGACGACACCACAGTTTAGTCTTGCATCAATCAAAAATCTACCGAGGGTGACGAGGTTGAAAAGGACCTTCGCCCCGTGGCGGACTGTGGTAAGAAATGGCTCGTGAAATTTAATGCTTCCAAAACGAAGCTGCTATCTATTAAGCATCACAGACAATCGCTCCTAACTCCCATTAGCATGGATCAGGCTAGTCTCCCTGAAAGCAAAACACTGCGCCTCCTTGTCTTAACTGTGACAACAGACCTCAAGTGGAATGAGTATATAGCACCCATAGCTAAATCCTCTGCTAAGTAAGTCGGTTCTCTGTGTAGGGCCAGGAAATTCTTTCTACCTGAAACAATCCTGCACATATATAAATCTAACATCCGCCCGTGCATTGAAAACTTCTGCCATATCTGGACGGGTGCTCCTGCTATCCACCTGGGTGTCCTTGACAAGATCCCACGGAGAATCTGTAATGTGATAGATTCCGACTTAGAAGCTCGGATACAATCACTTTCTCACTGGCGTAATGTGGCTTCCTTGTGTCTCTTCTACAAATACTTTCACAGCTTCTTCTCCGAATAACTTAGCTCACTGATGCCCCCTATATATAAATTTACTCGAGTCGGAAGATTAGCAATTAGGTCCCACCCTTTTACTGTGAAACCAATTAGCTGTAAACGCAAATTATACTCCATTCAGCTTCTTTTCTCGCACTTCCCGTCTGTGGAATGCTCGTCCATTTACTTGTTTTCTCAACAGCTATAATCTTTAAATGTAAAGTCCATAGTAATCTCGTATCTCACTAATCGTCATCCACCATCTCAAACTCCTTTTTCCGTGCACTTCACTCTCATCAGTATTCTCATCCTTCTCTTATCCTGACAGCCCCTATAACCTGCCACACTTTCTCATAAATTTTCTTCTATGTAACCCCCTGCAAAACAGTGGCAGTAAAATGCTTTGCTTGGGGCGATATGATTATAAAAAATAAAAATAAAATAGTGACGTAAATAGAACAGATATAGACATAAAAACTTCAAAACAGAAACATGCCAACTAATTGATGATTTTCCCACCGCATTCCGGTGTTTCTAAAAAAATGAATTTTAAAACTGTCAAATTATAAGGACATGCAGATCGAAATAACAAATATGTGGAAACTTATAACTGAAATGGTCTTTTCTGTGAGAAAAGCATTGGGTACGACAAATAAGTGTACCGAAAATCATATGAATAAAATTTCTGAACCCATTACCATCTTAGAGCTACAAAAGACTACTTTTTACAGAACTATACATATCATTCGCAAAATTCTCTTCATTTAAAAGAAATATCCCAAATAGGCAAGGATAACTCTACTATAGCTCTCTTTTTACTTATATATATAATATTTTTACTTATAATTTTAGGCACTTAAAATTACTCTATGACAAGATGATGCCGCACACAATAATAATAATAATAATAATAATAATAATAATAATAATAATAATAATAATAATAATAATAATAATAATCTTGGAAAACTGCTACAATGCAAAGAAAAATCTTAGTACTGCCTGGATAGATTATCTTAAAGCATTCAATAGTGTACAACATTCCTGGACCTTAAAGACTTAAAGCAAAACAGTAGCCAAGAACCAACTATTGCGGCAAAAAATATGAAAATGAAAGCCAAAGATAAAGCTCTTGAAAAGATGAAACAGCGCTGGCAAGACAAACCTCTGCATGGCCAATATCCAGTACGTGCCAATAAATCCAATGTTGACAAAGTTAATACTCATCGATGGTTACGTGCATCTGGATTAAAGTCTGAAACTGAAGGATTTATACTTGCAGCACAAGACCAAAGTCTTTTCACGAGAAACTTTCAGGCAAATATTATGCACAATAATATGGATCCAAAATGCAGGTTTTGTGATAAACACCAAGAAACAATAGACCACCTAATCTCAGGCTGTTCCGTGCTTGCCCCAAACGAATATAAAAATCGCCACGATAGAGTTGGGCAATATTTACATTGGACAATGTGCAAACATTATGGAAAAGCTGTAGGCAAACACTGGTATGAACATCATCCAGCACCGGTTACAGAAATAGAAGATGTAACCATTCTATGGGATTACACCATCTACACAGACAGAAAAATTGAAGCAAACAGGCCAGACATTATTGTTAAAAACCAGAAGGAGAAAACTTGTCTATTAATTGATATGGCTTGTCCAGCGGATTGTAACATAGCAATCAAGGAATTTGAAAAACTGTCAAAATATAAAGACCTGGAAATTGAAATAGAAAAAATGTGGAAATTGAAAACAAGAGTTGTGCCAGTGATAGTAGGTGCACTTGGAATGATAAAAAATGGAACAAAACAACACATTGAAAGAATCCCTGGAAACCCCAGCTTAAGAGATATACAAAAAATTGTATTATTAAGTACAGCCCACACACTAAGGAAAACGTTATCTATGTAATGCTGGGGATGATAGGGAGGATAGAAAAACATGAAATGGAGTCATAACAACACGCCACTACCTGCCTTAGGTCTCCCCGCAGACTTGGTTGGTAGTGAGACCAATGCAGAAATCGAAATATGATGAAAAATGACATAATAATAATAATAATCTTGGAAAACTGCTACAATGCAAAGAAAAATCTTAGTACTGCCTGGATAGATTATCTTAAAGCATTCAATAGTGTACAACATTCCTGGACCTTAAAGACTTTAAATATATACAAGGTATCACCCGCCATCATCAATTTCTTGAAACGATGCATGTCGATATGGAAAACAACCCTTTACGTCAATTATATAAACGGAACCTATAAGTCTGGTGAAATAAACAACAAAAGAGGTATATTTCAAAGTGACTCTTTGTCTCCCTTACTATTAACAGCATTAACCAGTCAAACTAACAAGAGACTATGTAGTTATAAAATAGCTCAAAAGAAAATAAGCCATCAATTTTACATGGATGACTTAATGCTGTATGCTAAGAATGATAATGAGCTTGACTTGTCTTCTGCAAACTGTAAAATGCTTCAGTGAAGACATTAGAATGAAATTCAATTTGGATAAATGTGCTAAAGCTACAGGATCGCTACAACAAACATCCTAAATTAGTTTAGACCCTGCTGTAACAATAAAAGAATTCAAGCCAGAAGAAGCTTATAAATACCTAGGTGTAAAGGAGAGTGAAAAAATTCACCATAAAAATTGAAAGAAATAGTGCGTAAAGAGTACTATAGAAGGCTACCACTGATATTAAAAACTGAATTGAATTCTCAGAACAGAATTATGGCCATTAATAGCCTTGCCATCCCAGTGGTAATATATATATATATATATCTATATATATATATATATAGTTTCAAAATCTTGAACTGGTCTCAACGGCATAACAGGAATGGCTTCAAAAACAAGAAAGCTTCTTTCTAAGCATAAGATACATCATCCAAAGGCTGATTTAGACCATTTATACATAACCTGAAAGAAGATGGAAGAAGTCTTATTTACATAGAAGTGTCATACAAGACAACAATTATTGGCTTACTAACATACATAGAAACAACGTAGGACTGGATGACACAATTAGTCAAACAACATGAAAACAGAAAGAAAAAATATTCAATAATAAAAGAAGGCAGTCAATATAAACAAGATTTATATTTAGATTCTGCAGAAAAGCACAACGGAAGTCAAGCACCAACTATTGCAGCAAAGAATATGAAAAAGACAGCCAAGGATAAAGCTGTTGAACAGATGAAACAACGCTGGCAAAACAAACCTCTGCATGGCCAATATCCAGAACGTGTTAATGAATCCAGTTTTGATTAAGATAATACACATCGATGGTTACGTTCATCTGGATTAAAGTTTGAAACTGAAGGCTTTATTCTTGCTGCGCAAGACAAAATTCTTTTCAGGCAAGTATTATACATAATAATGTGGATGCAAAATGCAGGTTCTCTGACAAATACCAAGAAACAATAGACCGCCTAATCTCAGGATGTTCTGTACTTGGTCCAAATGAATATAAAAATCGTCACAATAGAGTGGGGCAATATTTACATTGGAAAATGTACAAACACTATGGAAGGTTTGTAAGCAAACACTGGTATGAACACCACCCAGCACCGGTTACAGAAATAGAAGATGTCACCATTCTATGAGATTACACCATCTACACAGACAGAAAAATTGAAGCAAATAGGCCGGACATTATTGTTAAAAACCAGAAGGAAAACTTTGCTTATTAATTGATATAGCTGGTCCAGCGGATTGTAACATAGCAACAAAGGAATTCGAAAAACTGTCAAAATATAAAGACCTAGAAATTAAAATAGAAAAAATATGGAAATTGAAAACAAGAATCGTAGGTGCACTTGGAATGATAAAAAATGGAATAAAACAACACATTGAAATAATCCATGGGAGCCCCAGCTTAAGAGATATACAAAAGTTTTTCTTGTTAAGTACAACCCACACACTAAGCAGAACTTTGTCTATGTAACGCTCGGGATGTTAGGGGAGATAGAGAAAACATGAAATAGAGACATAACAACACACCCTGATCTGCCTTAGGCCTTCCCGCAGACTTGGTAGGTAATGCGACCATAGTAGAAACAGAAATATGATCAAAAACGACAACATAATAATAATAATAATAATAATAATAATAATAATAATAATAATAATAACTCCGACAAACGCGGTTGGAATTACAACGAGAACGGCGTGTTTTCCGAACCTCTTAAAAACGTAAGCCTTTTTGTTCTTATTTGAAACTTAGTTATTTTTACTATTTTAACGTAAACATGGATTTTTCTTCGTATTATTAATATATCCGTTTCTCCATTAAATGATCCTGGTAAATTAATCAACTAGTTTTCATATAATTAATATTTCCCTTAGTTGTCGAAATTTTGAAATAATTATTTCTAAAAAAAAACAATACGACACGAAAAAGAAAAACAATACGATGGAAAAAACTATTCAATACAATCCCTACGATATTCTCTCTTAGAAAAACTACTTTTTTCTTCCATAACGATATTTTCAACGATATTAATGAAACAAATCTGAATATACGGATAGGCGAACAAATTATTATTCTTAAATTTCACAGCAGTAATAAACTTAAATAAATATTAACTTTTCTTTTCATTAAGTTTGTTTTTTTAACAATTGTTTTCGTTACAGGAACTAGTGATGGTAGCAACAGCATCTTTTTAATTAACAACTTATCTGATCAAGAGTAAAATAGAAAAGAAGTGGAAAAGAAAGAGAAGAAAAGGAAAGGAAAAATACCACCTCTCTCTCTCTCTCTCTCTCTCTCTCTCTCTCTCTTATTTTTAAACATAACACTCTAGTATAATAATGTTTTGATCCTTTTAGCGGCTGCTCCTTCTAAGATTTTTTTAACTAACGTCTATCCTTTTGAATTCCAATTGCGTATCTGTCTACTGTCGCTTGGCAACTTATTTAGGAGAAGGAAAACTCCGAACAACAACCCGCAACCCAAGGTGTTAATCGAGCCATGGAGTGAATGGCTATGTGGTTGCAAACAATTCCTTAAAATCTTCGGATAACTGTAAGGAACATGATGGCTTTAAGGAAAAAATAAATTCTGCTGCTCTCAAAATTAAATGCGCACTTAAAATAAAACAAGGAATGCAATTCAATATTCAAAATTGTGTTGCTGAGTTAATCTAGTATTTAGAATTTGATAACCAGGAATTAGATGTTATTAATAAAATTGGAAAAGTAAACCAGAAACTTTATCCAGTACTCAATAGAACCCAAGATCTATGCAATTCGTGCTAGTCCTGAGACCAATCCATCTGAATCCATCAAGGAGTTCTTGAGATATTGACCACAGGTACTTAATGTGCCGGTAATAATAATAATAATAATAATAATAGACAAAATTCCGAATGGCCAATATTGAGAACGTGCAAATAAAACCAATGTTGATAAAGTTAATACTCATCGATGGTTACGTGCATCTGGTTTAAAGTCTGAAACTGAAAGTTTTTTTTACTAGAAAGTTTGAAGCAAATATTATACATAATAATGTGGATCCAAATGCAGGTTCTGTGATAAATACCAAGAAACAATAGACCATCTAATCTCAGGATGTTCTGTACTTGATCCAAATGAATATAAAAATCGCCACGATAAAGTAGGGCATTATTTACACTGGACAATGTGCAAACACTATGGTAAATATGTAAACAAACACTGGTATACACGTTCCCCAGCACCGGTTACAGAAATAGAAGGTGTCACCATTCTATGGGATTACACCATTTATACAGACAGAAAAATTGAAGCAAATAGAGGACTGTAATATAGCAACAAAGGAATTCAAAAAACTGTCAAAATAAAAAGACCTGGAAATTGAAATAGAAACAAATGTGGAAATTTAAAACAAGTATCGTGCAAGTGATAGTGGTTGCACTTCATCATCATCATCATCATCATCATCATCATCCGTTACATCTAAGGGTGTGTGGCAGTAACAAAGCTTCTTCACCTCTGCCTATCTTGAACCGCAAGTGTGCTGCACGGCTTTCATTTAATTCTCTACCGTACTTCTCCATGTCGTTCTTGGTCTTTTTTTTTAATCATTTCACCTCGAGCAAGGCGAAAATGCCAATGATGTGCGGGGGGGGGGGGGCTACATAACTGTAAAAAAAATAATTAGAAGAGTGTGAGGAGTACAGACCATTTAGAAAAGAGCAATAGAAAGATGAGAATGCAGGTGTGATGACAGTTACATAGGTGGAGGGAAAGCGAAGGATATACGTGGTGGGCCCCTCTTCCTTTTGCCATCTGGGGTCCAGTACAGTGCTGTTCTTGTGATTGACTGTGGATCTTTCCGGAGCACATACCCAGTCCATCTCCACTAACTTGTAATGGCGGTGCCCATGTTCTCTTGCTTGCAACTCTTCAACAGGTGTTCACTGGAGATCTTCTCTGACCCAAATATTCTTAGTATTCGTCGGAGGCTTTTGGTTCGAAAAGATCGAAGTTTGGAGAGATCCGTCTTAGGTATTCTCCAGCACCCAGATCCGTAGAGGAGAGTAGATACAACACAGCTCTGGCATAGCTTGAGCTTGGTGTTGGTGCTGTACTGAGTTGACGTAGATCTTCTCCATTCACTTTGACACGTTTGTTCACGTTGAGTGTACCTGGAATGATAAAAAATGGAACAAAAACACATTGAAAGAATCCTTGGAAACACTAGCTTAAGAGATATACAAAAAATGGTTTTGTTAAGTAGAGCCCACACACTTTGTCTATGTAACGCTAGGGATGTTAAGGAGATATGAAAAAACATGAAATGGAATAATAATAATAATAATAATAATAATAATAATAATAATAATAATAATAATGAAAATGAATATGTGGATCTTAACGGAGAACTAAGAAAGTCGTAGATTATGAAGTTTACAATGGTAATAGTAGTCATTACGTGGTGCGAAAGATCCCTGATTTGATGGAAAAAAGTCAGGAAAATTATTAGAGCAGTTGAAACCATCGAGAATATAGCAGTCTATAAAAACCAGAATTCTGAGACGATTTTTAGAGTGTTAAGCAAACTGCTGTCACTTAAACTCGAAAATAGACTATGGTTTTTCCATTGGTATAAACACTTAAATCATCCTTTCCTACTGAGAGTAGGAAAGGAAGATATAGCAACCCCCATGCCCAAAAATTGGAAAAAAAAGAAGAGGAATGTCAATAATTAGAAAACGTTCCAGCATTCCAGAAATGAAAGAACTGCTCACAATATAAGCATTTACTGTCACGCTGACTGGCTAACACGTTTTTGCTTGTTTTTATATTTTAATTCTTTGCTTTTATTTCTTTTACACCTAGACACATGTTCCTTTTTTATTTTCTTCAAATGTGTGATGTGTGTTCTGTAAACGTTCTCTCGCCAGAAGCCAATCATATATATGGAGCCCACACATTCTTTTTCTATTTACTTCAACCTTTCTCTCTTCTTTTATGAGTCACGTGTATTCGGAGTTGATCCCGCTGACAGGCAAACACACCGTGACGACTCAAGTCAAAACTGATAAATAAAACAAAATAGTAAAAAACATAATGAAAATAAAATAGTCAGAAAAATATTAATTCTTGAAAGAATGTGTAAGTGGAATAGCATAAAAATTGCAATACAGTCTTAATTCCTGTTTAGAGAAGAGAGAACTCAAGTATACAGACATATTTGCAGCTTATCATCGCCAGGATGCATACACGTTTAAATTCATAGATTGACGTGAGAACACACACGAGCATTGATACACCAGTAAGAGTTATTAATCTTTTTTGATAGCTATATGTTAAACATACACGCATAAAAATAAACTTCTTTCCAAATTCAATATGAAACGCGCTTTTGTTCATCAATTTAATACGTGAAAGAAATAGGGAAAATGCAGTTAGCTGTTCGTATTATAAATGAAATTTCGCTTGTATGGATAAAATCGAAAAACCAATTTTAAATTATATTAAAACGGTATATTTATTCATTTTGAACATTTTTGAGGATTTTCTATTTATGATTAGATTTAAAATATTGGACAATAAATTTCAAAAAATGAAATACAAACGCAAAAAATCCATTAATAGTAGATGTGCAAAATCCCCGTTGTGGCAGTTTTTAAAATCTTCGCATATCATGCAAATAAAATCAGCTGACAAGAAAAAAATATCTAAAATTATAGTCACGAAAAACTATGTTTGCATGAAAACGTCATTATTTGAAAATTAAGTGTAATACCGCAATAATGAGTGCAATAATGCAATATTCTTGACCGGGATTTATAAAAATTCTAATGGGAATAAAGAAAATGTTAAGTCAAACTAAAAAAAAAAAACGAGATGTCGACAGTCGAAAATAAAAAAAAAATTAAATATATATGCATATTAAATGTCAAGCTAAATTTCTCTCTTTTATATATTAGATTTAAAAATGTTCTTACTTGAAATAGTCGAATACTCCTCTTTTGTGCAAATGCATTTTGCTATTTTTATCATCAATGCAATTTATGACCTTTGCTTAAGAGATACATTCGTTGTAGGTGACGTTCTGGATTTAACCGACTCTAACACAATTCAAGCCTGCAGGGTTTCTTTCGTCCACCGGTGACGATGAATGACTAAGAATTTATTCTTCAATGTATCTAAACGGAAATTCATTAGAGGAATCAAAGAAATTTTATTAAATGTTGGCCTTAGTCTTCCTCCTATGTTAAGCAATTGACAGTTTGGCTTAATTCAAGGGAGGTAAATTCTTCTATATGTAACGTACACATGTGTTTCCAAAAATTGTTAGGGTCAAATTAACCGGGTCATTTTCTATTATTTGAGCACATATTTCAAAGAATAGTAGTTGAAATGTGAAGATCTAAGATCAGAGATCATGAAGATTATCAAGTGTGTTCTGGACATCTGAAATATTTCAATTTAGAGCGCTTACGCTTATTTAATGTAGAATTGGTGGCGTAATGCTTGTATGGATAATAGGATTTTCCACTCTGACTAGAATCTTTTGTAAACCGGACCGGGAGATTTTGGAAGAAGTCTGCTAATGTAAGTCGATTTTGCGCGGATCTTTTCAACATTGAAATTCTGTTGGGTCTCATTTCTGAAATGAAATAAAAACCACAAAATAATTTTAAAAGTGATTATCGATTTTGTGTCGGTATTTTATTTTGTTTTTGTTAATAATTGAATAGATAATATTATGGATTATCAACCGTTAGATGGTTATTTAAAGTCAGAAGTTATTTTAGATTGTAAAAGATTTCTGAGATATTAACGGTTTACTGATGCAAACCATACTAATTTATCCATGGCTGGGGGAATGAAATGGTGAATTCATATCACTGAATATAACTAACACAATTGGAACTGGAATTCAGCTCTCAGATTTCTAATTTCAGACTGTTACCCATTACACCAGCGGAACATCCAGGCTATACAATACCTGGTATTCCAAAACACTCATTCATCTAGGTAAATCCAGGTTCGACGTTGTTTAACTTGCGTGATCGTACGAGAATCAGGGTTTCAACGTGATATGGCTTCTTCTTGAACGAACATTCAGTCAGTTAAGTGCCATACGTGATACACGTTTGGGCGATCATGTCTCTTTCGAGACATGACTCACTGAGCAGAAGATTATCCCGCAGTAGGTTGCCATTGCTTTCTGCGGTAGACTGGTTGCTGACCAAAGCTATAGAACCCAATCTATCCTATTATTTAACCCATAACTGGAGGGAAGAGACGGATTAATACCTTTCCCAAGGGTATTTGCGCGTAAGTGAATGCAAGGAATTCAACTGAAATTTGTACTCGGTTCCCCGATTTCTCGTTCCGAGCCGATATCCACTGCGCCACAAATTAAAAATAATTTTTAGTTGCATTTAAATAAATTAGTTGCATTCTGGTATATATAATGGAAAAAAAAAGCCTCGGGTAACTTGAAACCGACGGGATATATGAAGGAGTAGAGGGAAATATTGTGTGATTTAGAAACGGTCATTTGTAAATAGATGTCATAGCAGGGATGTGAAGGGATAGTAAGTTGAAAAAACAATGATTTGTGCTAATAAGTAAAAGAAAGTGTAGAGAACCATGATCGACTAAACTTTTTAGAGGCGACATTACGTTGCCGCTGATAATGACGTTATTCTCTACAAAAACGTTGTAAGCTGCTGAGTGAAAGATCTATCTGTCGTACGCACCACCTTTTGTTACCACATTTTTGCATTCCAGAAGGATTTTATTATGTAACCAATAATGGAATCGTCCCCTCTTGGTTACTCCTGGTATTCCAAGCACCCCACCATCTCAATACTGACTGTTCCCATTTCCACTGATCGAAAGAAAACCGGCGCTCTCCGCCTGATTTGACCACTTGTAACTAAACAAATGTGATATAAAAAAGCATTACAATTGACATTGCTTCATTTTCAGAATTGTACAATCTGAGATTTAAAGCATAAAATGTACGCTTTACTTTCCAGATAAATCGTTCATCAGCCTCATGAAACTTATCACACAGATCAGACTTCAGTGTTAAATCGTATTATCCATCGCCAGTGCTCCTATTTATTGTTTCGTTTCGAAAACGTTTAGGAGCTATTGATGAATGTAAGTCGCTGCAATTTTTCTGAATGTCACTTTCTAGTCCATAAAAGCTTTTACTTTACGCCGCTTTGTCGGTTATGGGTTGTAACTGTAAAGTCTTCTTCATATCGAGTCGCTACACCACATCCATGCAGTGTTGCACACAAAGTCTTGTCTTAGGTTTTACTGTTTCAAGTTTATTAAGTGTACATGAAAATTTGTTAAGTGCGCATGGAATATCTTCCAGTTTGCCCGGCTCAAACTGGAATATATTCATAGTTTTTTATCCATAGTTTATGATTGTCCGCATTGGAAGTTGAGATCACCATCGGTGGTATATCCCTATTTTGGAAGGTTACTCTACAGCGACCAACAGCTTTTCGGGGGTGATTTAGGCAAGACAAAGAAAGGTTGTCAGTGGGGAGGTGTTTGATAAGTATGGCAGAGCTCGTGCTTCAGGTTGCTAAGGTGGTAGCACCACAGGGTCAGGCTCTGACTAGGAGCTATGTTGTTCAGTGGTACGACTGATTGTAAAAAGCTGTGTAATGACTTGAGCCTCTTTCTCATTAATTCACAGACATGGGGTGGCCGCTTAGGGTCAATTTCTTGCATGAATTTCTCGATTTGGGAGCGGACTGTACTTCTAATTTAAGAGAGAGCAGTGCAATATTACTTAATATAACAAGGTACCATTATGGGATATTGCCAAGAAGCTTCATTCTCATATAACCAACGCTTCAAAGTAGTAGATGGATATTGCTGTTGCATTTAAACCTTTAAATAAAAATTATAAATTCTACAGGCAGGGTGAAAGAAAAAAAATGAATTTCCATAGGCGAGATGTGTGTGAGAAATGAAAGTATTAGAATATATCTTATGATTACATCTAGCTATTTCAGAAGTAAAACGATGAGACCTTGTTTCCAGTCTAGTAATACGCTTAAATATATACAGTCAAATTACCAAGTAAGAGAGCTCAATAGAACAATTGACATGAACATAGAAAATACACATGGAATCTATTGCAGTGAGAAAGTAACTTCTGTCCAGATACCAGGTCAGGACCGATGATCTTTTAAACTTTTCTTTTGATTTTTTCAAGAATTTAGACAAATATAATAAGGCCATCAAATAAATTATAGAACCAGTATTTAATGCACGGACAAATGGTAAATTTATAAATGGGCAAGAAAGATTCCGACGAGATGAACTGGCTAGCACGATACAGTAAACTGTTTAGCAGTGGACCTAGCAATACATTCAATGTAATCACTCCACTTCATGTCAATGAAAAACGTTTAAACAATGAAATAGAAATGAGTCGCTCAAGTATCGGCAATACTTATGGAGGCCCAAAAAGTTTCTTTACAATGAATGAAAGATAAAAAATCTGTTTTGGAGGCGTACAAATTTATAAGTCATTTCTAACAGATTAGAGGTCATTTGGAGAGCAGCTCTCAATTGTACTGTGTCGGGCATATCGGGTTTTCTTTATGAACACAAGAATAAATAGTTATGTTATTAGCATAAACACATAGTTGCTAACTGATGACATCGGTGATGGCGTTGATGAAGATAAGAAACAACGTAGGTTCAAAGATAGATCTCTTGGCGTTGTGAGATTAATATGAAAGTATCTATACGCGTAAGCGTTCAGCTCAAGTTGCGTAAAGCTGTGTTAAGAACAATTATATTGTAAAATATAACTTAATAACAAGTCGGGCGCCCCTGCTGTTTACCTTGGGGTTCTCGAAAAGATGACCCTGACCCTGCGGCGTGACTCAAGGCTCTCTGTCACCGACGAGATGTGGCTTCCCTCTGTCGCTTCTACAGATACTTTCACGGATTCTGCTCCGACGAGCTTAGCTCCTTGGTGCCACCTCTACGCAATATTACTGGTGGTTTTAGACTGGCAACATGGTCCCACGTTTTTTATGTGAAAACAATCAAGTGTAACCACAATTTCTACTCTATTAGTTTCTTTTCTCGCACTTCCCGCCTGTGGAACCCCCTTCCGTATTCTTGTATTCCTGATAGCTACAATCTCCAAGAGTTTAAATGTAACGTCAACTGTCATTTCTTCTCTCCTTGACTCCCATCTTTCTTTTCACTTTACACTTTGTTCTCACGCAGCTTCTTTCATACCAATATACCCGCTTTTATCTTAAAAATTCTCCGATATCTATTGTGAACTGTTCTTCTCTCCCTGCGCATGCGTACCAGTCGCAGTTTTGCCTTGCTTGGAGGGAGACGATTATAAAAAATGTATTACACTGAGCGTCCTACAACAACACCCATAAACTATACAAATCAAGTTTTATACTAGTTTTTTAGCAGTGTATAAAACTAGTTTTATACACTTGGTGACGTTAGATGCTCTGATGTGTAATCTCCACATAAGAAAGCTAATATATTACTAGACTAGCAAAGAACAATTTTGGGTAACCACCGAGATTTTGAGGATGTGCGATGTAGTGCAGTGGATATCGACTCGAAACGACAAATCGGGGAGCAGAGTTCGAATTCCAGTTGAATTCATGGCATTCACTTGCGCAAAAAATACCTTTCAGTTATGAGTTAAATAATAGGACATATTGCGATCTATAGCCTTGGCTGGCAACCAGTGTACCACAGAAAGCAATGTCAACCTACTGCGGGATAATCTTCTGCCCAGTCAGTCATGTCTCTTTCGAAATATGATCGCTTAAAGCGTGTATCACTTATGGCACTTAACTGACCGAGACTTAGTTAAAATGGGGTAATGCCTCATGGAGAGAACGGATTTTATGCATAAACTCATTTTATGTACCTAATCGGGACCTGACGAAAAGAAAATATATAAAAATATATTTTATTATTACAATATTCTCTCGACGTTATATTCCTGCTTCTGACTTCATGCACAAGTGTTACAGGACTTTCGACAATTAACATCATGATGGCAATAGACCCAATTCCATCCGCGTAGCCACATAGTGGTGACTTACATAATTTCTTTCAAAAACATAACATTTTCCTAATTTTAATTGTGCACAGGAAAATATGCAAAAGGACAACGAATTTCGTTTTATTTTCTTGAATCTACGTGTATAAAAACGTACGGTGTTTACATTGTCTATGAAAGTAGACTGGTCTTCTTATCCGATCTAATTCATAATATAATAAAATCCCTAATGATTTTATTACATACGTATATATACGTATATTCGTTTATGGCATACCAACAATTACCAACTCGAATTTTAATAACGAATCAGCAGTAAAAACAATTGAATTGATAGATAATAATTTGGCAACTAAACTCTTAATCTGTGAATTTCAAACAAAACAGTTTTTAACCAACTTTAAATTGAACTAATTTAATTTTTTTATAGCAATTTTTTATTTTTAACAATACGAAATTATCCTAATCTTTAGTTTGTACACGTTGAAATCTTTTTGAAATATTTAAGAGCAGGTGTAACTTTTTCAAGCAATTTACTGTTGAGACAAGCCTCTGATTAAATATTGACTGATCATGGAAAGGATTAACTAATTTGAACTCCTATTCTCCCAAAAGTGCCATCACCAAATGTTTATATCTTTGCATGTCTTTGTTATGCTGGTTTTTAAGTCTGGTTGCTTTTTTTTTAGCTTATGGAAATGTCTAATCAAGTTCGTTTTTATTGACGCAAATCTATTACTTGACTTGAAACGGTTCAGTTAAATGGTGTTTATGTTTGTTAAAGTATTCTAAAAGAAGCGTCTTAATTCTTGATCAATTTACCAATCTCAACCGGGTTATTAAGCAGCTAAGAATATCAGGAAGATGCTCCTAGGAATGTACGAATGGGTTTAAAAATATTCGCTTCTGTCAGTATGAATTTTCATGAGCGGTCTTTGAGTGGTTTTCGGGATCGAATTGGAACAGTAAATATTCGATACTTTGCCGCATATGTACTTTTTTATTATTCAAGTCAATACCTACACTATAAAATTGCTATAATATAAATGAAGTTGATATAGTTGTCTTGATATTCTAATATTTATCTATTCGAATTTCTGCTTATAAATATTTACAATAATTTTTTATTGCTGCGTGATTTATTCATATTATATGATATTATAAGTAAAGATACATATAACAATGTAGTTATTAATATTTATTTTTCAATTCTAATTTCTATTTAAACTTTTATATTTTCATAAAAATCAGAAGGTAACGTAAGAACGTTTTACCTGCAAAGGAAAATAGAATTTATTTAGTTATGAGCTAGAAACGCAAGAAAATGTAAATAAGATGAATAGTTATTTCAGAACAGTCGAAAGCAGAATTAAAACTATGGACAAGTTAAAAACAGGAAAATTAAAAAACAGCAGGTTAAGGCAGACTACAAAAGAGGCAGTCTTCAGTTGAATAATTAGCGACGCAAGATCACAAAACAATCACTTTAATCTATAACGATAGATTGATGTATAAATACTACTAATGATTAATTATATACTCAATAATTACTCAGTAATTAATCGGAACAATATTTCCATATAGATTCAAGTACAAAATAAACAACTATTATCTGTATCATAAAGTATAAACATGATTAATATTTATCTATTTATTTATCTATTGTAGCATGGAGTTTCCTATCTGACTGCAAACATTGCTTGTATAGATTTGTTATTCCAACTCTTCCAAATGTTACCTCATCTGTTAGTAACACTGAATTGCGGATCTGCAGTTTGTAAATAAACCATCGGTAAAAGTTTATTGATGTGAGTGAGTGAGCAGAGGACAAAATACCTTGCACACAGTTAAAATATAAGAGATAGGAGAGCCTAACGAAGCATCCTCCATGCGTCACTAGGAGTTGTATAACGTGCTAGGGCTACTTGATGTATCTTGATACCTGGAGTATCTCGGACAACCTATGGAGTGTTTTCTTCGTGATACAAGCGGATATCGGGCTTCCTCGATCCATAGTTAGTAATGACACGGATCCTAACTCAGCAACGCTAAGATAAACAGCAGAAAATGTTGGATGACTCCACTACTTTCTGCCTGGAAACGCAATCTAATATACGTACCTCTGCTCATTTTTCTATACCTAAATTTAAATTGCAATTTTAATAATAAATAAGTTATCTTTAAGCTTTAAAATTAGCTTTAATTGAAAGTCAACAAATTAAATTTACTAATTTTAGTAAGCAAACTACCCTGGTTTATTTTAAACCAAAATGATATAAATATAAAAATGTATTTTAAAAATTTTAAAATTTCCGCCATTTTTCGTCGATTGTCAACAGAAGCCAATTCTTGGTTTAAAAAGTTTTTACAAAAATAAAATACACCTCGCTGACACATTATTTTCTTCAAATTACCGAATTTAAACTTACTTTAGGTTGACGTGAAACAATAATTAATTGCTTACTGCTTGAAAAATGTTTCAAAAAGCATTCCTCAATTATGGTAGCCTTGTTATTACAGCTGTCAACACCTTATTAGCACCTTAGGAGCAGCTGACAACTGATGGTTGAGTATCCGGCCAAAACTATCGAAGACGAATTTGGTATACATCTTATTCATACAAAACATTATTTTTATTTTTAACTATGTTAAAATTAAAAATTTAACATAGTTTTCAGTTATTAGCCAATATTTAATGAAATTTTAGTTAGTTTAGCTTTGTAAGCTTACCTTTGAAGATGTTTTATAAAAAATAAAAATAAAAATAATATAAAACTTTCTTTTAAAAGAATTTATAGAATGAAAATAACGGCAGAGTTAACTCAATAATATATAAAATGTTATGGTATCTATTAATGTTTATATTTAATATCTATTTTTCATATTACTTTTAGGTACCTCTACAAATTGTGAATTTCACAATTGTTATTTTTTTTAAATTAGAAAATTAGGAATTAAAATGTAAAAGTTGGTTTAAATGTTTAAGGAATGACTTGCAAAATAGGGCGTTGAATTTTATAAACGTCTTGAAGAGACTTGAATCAGAATCAATGTGCGTTTTCTGTCGTTTTCTATGTAAAACACTTGTAAATTTCTCAAATAAATACGAGCCCTATGGAAACTTGTTATAACGTCTATGGAACATCGTACTTAAATGAACGTATTTATTTACACACAAATTCTTTTTTGATTTATTTTAAAAATATAATGGCTGAAAAATTTTTATTATATTTTTTATTTTCTGATAGGCAATATGATCATCAATTCTTAACTAAAAATCATACAGTTCTTTAAAATATTTTCAAAATATTTTTAAAACATTATGAATTATTATAATAATAAAAAAAATGAAAACAATTCTTTTAAGATTTTATTAGTAACCGAAAATTCTTTTTCTTCAGACAATAATGTCCTTAATTTGTATTATTTATTCCAGCTTATCAAATTAAATTATATCAAAGTTTTATTGCATTTTTTATATTTCTCTTCGGAGCAGATTTCCGGATAATGCCGGATAATTTTAAATAAAAAAAAATAGATGATTTCCCGATGGGTTCTGCGTTTAACTAATAAAAAATAATTTACAGAAATTAAAATTTATTAAAATATGAATTTACGTGGAGTTGGGGTGATCAGTTAAGTGCCATTCGTGATACACGCTTGGGCGATCATTTCTCTAGACATGACTGACTGGGCAGAAGATTATCCCGCAGGAGGTTGCCATTGCTTTCTGCGGTAGACTGGTTGCCGACCAAGGCTATAGAACCCAGTCTGTCCTGCTATTTAACCCATAACTGGAAGGAAGAGACGGATTAATACCTTTCCCACGAGTATTTGCTCGTAAGTGAATACAATGGATTCAACTCGGAATTCGAACTCGGCTCCCCGGTTTCTCGTTCCGAGCCGATATCCACTGTACCACAACGCACATCCTCGTTGGAGTTGGGGTAACAGAGTTAAAAAAATGTTTATCAATATTTTAAAAAAAAGTAATAATTTCCAAAAAATATGATTCATTTGCGAATCAGTAGAGAAAGTTTCATTAAGATCCGACAATTATTTGATTTTTGCAAGAATTTCCAAATTAATGTGTTTGTCACAGAAAAAGTGAGTTACGTAAATAAAAAAAGTTACGTAATCGATTGCAAGATTTTCAGATTTTCTGAAAAGCTTACTCAAATCAAAACAAAATTTTTTGCCAAAATTTCAAACATTTTAGAAGGCATTAAAAATGTTTTATAAAATAAATGAAAATTACTTTGATCTTTTTTCTTAATAATATTATAAACATTTTGATTGAAAAAGCTCGTTTTATTAAGTTTTGAAACTTTTAAAATCATACTATGCTGGATTTATTGTGATGTAATGGAGGTACCTAAATACAATCGTGCATCCACGCGTCAATTACCATTTGGGCGCAGTCGTATGTAAAAATAATCTCTGACTGGTGACGGAATATATATATATATATATATATATATATATATATATATAACAGCGAGAAATAAGCGAAATTTGGATGACATAGCGAGTTACCAAAATTTTTCTTCAGAATAACGTTAAGAAAATTAATATAAAAGTTATAAACGTGGCGGCTAAGACCTTGTTCTGAACTTTCACTAAAACCACAGGGAAACAATACGTATCCTAAACGTAATAATTGAAATATTCAGCGGAATACAAGGACAATGGACGACCAGAAATCAATTATGCTTCAAATGTTGGCCCTGCAAGTATAACAACAAGAACTACAGCTACAACAACAAGAAGAAAAACATGAACGTCAATTTCAGTTACAAAAACAAAAAATGTTTTTCAAAATGTTGAAAATGACCGAGGAAGAAAAAGGATCGCTTATAAAGGATTGTTTGCATTGCAATGACGAAAATAAATTCCCGACGTTTATTAAGAAAATTGTCCATTGCTGAACTTAAAATATGCATAAATTTTATTTTACGGAAACACTCATGCGATTAAAATTTTGAGGGAATTGAAGGGATATCATCAAAAATGTTCGGAGATAGAACTTCATTACTTAATGCAAGGTTGGATTGCATAATCTAGTAAAGTGTGACAATGAGGATTTTGTCACCTACGTAAGAATATTAAAAGTTCTGGTGTCCCACAAGGCTCTATCCTGGGCCCAACGCTCTTCCTTATTTTCATCAACGACCTCCCAGATGAGATCAAGTCCTAAGTAGGCATCTACGCAGATGACACTACAATATACTCCCGCTCCAGTAAGAAACCTGTCGTGGCGGACAGACATAATCTCGCTGCTGACCTTGAGCGGGATCTACACTCTGTGGTGAACTGGGGCAAGAAGTGGCTGGTCAACTTCAATTCATCTAAGACCAAGCTGTTGTCTGTCAACCATTACAGGCAACCTCTTCTGCCTCCCATAAGCATGGACCAGATGATTCTCCCGGAGAGTAATACACTACGCCTCCTTGGACTTACCCTGTCCTCAGACCTCAAATGGAAGCACTATATTGAATCCATAGCAAAATCTACTGCTAAGAAGATTGGGTCACTATGTCGATCCAGGATGTTTTTTCCACCTGAATCCATCCTGCATATATACAAGTCAACCATCCGTCCGTGCATGGAGTACTGCTGCCATTTATGGTCAGGTGCCCCTGCCGTTCTCCTCAGTGTTCTTGACAAGCTCCAAAGGAGAGTCTGTAATGTGATAGGTACTGATCTGGCGACTCGTCTGCAGCCACTTTCCCATGGTCGAAATGTGACCTCCCTCTGTCTCTTCTATAAATACTTTCATGGCTTCTGCTCGGATGAGCTTAAGTCACTGATGCCTCCTCAACAGGTGTTTACCCGTTCAACCAGACTGGCAACTGGGTCCCACCCATTCACAGTCAGGTTAGCCAAACGCAGACGACAATTCTACTCCTGCAGCTTCCTCTCTCGCACTTCCCGCCTGTGGAACTCACTCCCGTATTCTTGCTTTCCTGACGGCTACGACCTCCAGAAATTTAAAAGCAAAGTTAATACTCACCTACTAACCACTGGCCTCTAGCTCTCTCCCCTCCCCTGCATAACCTTCCCTTTCTCTCCGCCCATGTACCTGTCATTGCACATGCTTTCTCAGCTTTCTATTGTTCCTTTCTAACTAGCTTGTACTCCTCACTCTTTTCTAATTAATCTTTCTACATTTATGTAACCCCCTGCACATCAGTGGCGTTTCTGCCTTGCTCGGGGTGAAATGATTAAAAAAAAAAAAAAAAAAAATGAGTTAACTTCCGACTCATTTAAACTTAAACTAGACTTAGTTTTAATATTAACTCTAAAAAATACCATAAGACTGTCAGCATATAGTGAATTAAACAAAATTGATACAGCAATGATTGAGGACGCTATGTATTCACAAATACATAGCGTCCGACCATCTGAAGAAAATATGGATGTTTTTCAACTCCAAACGAAACAGTAAAAGTACGATATAATCCCTAATAGTTGCCACGGTCGTAGGTGGTAAGCAATTTAATAGTGATTGATTCTTTATAAACAAAAAATGCTACTAATGTGGAAGAGTAGTTGTTGTAAATTCAAAAAATGAAAGAGAAAAAAGTACATTGATTAAAATCGACAAGTGGAAAGAAAAAATAGAACAAAGCATCTCCATAAAGAAAATTTATTTTTCGTCACGATTAACAATATAAAAATAAATTTTACAATACTCTATCCCATATTACTATGATTAATTAAAAGACCTGGAGAAAACAGGGTAAGGCTAGTTTATTAAATTCGGAAAAAGTTGCTAGGTGTTCCAAGGATGAAATTAAAATATTTAGATGAGTTCACCTGTAATAGTTCTTTTGTTGGAACCTTCTCAACCCCACAAAGAGTAATGGTATACGTTTTAAAAATCAAAGAAATTTATTAAGAACATATGGTATTTCTCTATTTAATCTTTTGGACCTGCAAGCAATTCGTTTTGCAACCAAGTAAATATTGCCACCACAAGTACTATAACGCCAACAGAAAATTCAAAACTGAATTAAAAAATAAATTCCAATAATTTTTTTTTGGTACGTGCATAAAAGCAAAGTCACTAGTATTCAGACTAAAATTGACTGTACCTTTTGCGGTTGAAAAGGCTAGAATAATTAGTGATCATTTCAAAAGTAGACTATTTTGAATGGGCATTGCTAACTGTTTGCAAGAAGAAAAAGAATAATAAAATCTGGGTAGGCACTGGTTTCTCAACAGGGCTTAATGATAGCTTACAAAATTATAATTATCCAGAAGAACTTTTCGCCAAACTAAATGGGAGGAAATTTTTTTCTAAGTTGGTTTTGTCGAACACTTACCTGCAAATAATGGTGGTGGAAGAGTGTTCAAAACTACCAACTGGCCACACTCATAAAGGTCTATATGTATTCAACCGATATCCTTTTGAGATAAAGGTAGCTCCGATTTTACAATACTCGGTGGGTCAGATTGCGCGCAAGTATATCTAGATGATGTACTGATTAAACGTGAAACAACGCATCATCATTCGGAAGAGGAAAAATATTATTCGAAAGTATCAAAGAATCAGGATTCAAAATTAGTGAAACAAAATGTAAGTTATTTATGTCCAGAATAAAATATCTATGATAAATAATTGATAAAAGTGTCTATGACCAGATCCAGTCCGATAGGCCCATCCCGACTAATTTATCGAAATTGCAAGTATTGTTAGGCCTTGCAAACTACTATCATGTGTATATATCAAATATGAATGAGTTAACAGCTCCTTTAAAATGTCTTGTTATAGAAAGACGTTAAATGGATTTGGAAAGAGAAATGCCAAAGAGCGTTTGAAAAGATAAAAAAAGACTAATAACTGACTTATCATTAACGCATTTGAATCCCATGCAAGTGATTCGGGGACTAGAGAGGTAATATTAGACAAATATGACGATAGAACATTTAAGACAATAGCGCATACTTCGAGGTCGTAAATAGCTGCTAGGAAGATCTACAGCTAAATTGAGAAGGAAATTTTGGGTACAGACTTTGCCATAAAAACTTCCATAAATTCCTACATGGACGAGCATTTCTATCAGAATCATCCCTTAGTGTCTATATATGATTAAAAAAGGCTGTTCCATAACATAAAGCAAATAGACTGCAACGATGAGGAATGGAATTTTCGATGGTACATCGAAGAAATTAAATCATGCTGATGGACTCTCTTGCTTAATTGGGAAATTCGGTGAACCATTTAAAGATACAGTGATTGTGGCAATAAATACTGAAAACGAAATTTAAAATGTCTTATTGTTATGGGGAAACACACTTTATTTCTCAGATAATAGACTCTCCCTCCTATATTAATAATGGTTAACAGAAAGTTAACGGAAAAAGTTCTTGAGAAATTCTTCGGAACTTCATAGGAGTTCAGTAGGCAGTTGATGGCCGAATACTAAGGAATCAGCTTTCAGTAGAAGATTACCAAATTCCTAAAATTTTGGGTACGTTAAGTCGATTAGCAAACGACATAGCACGATTATAACCTTCAGTGCGGAAAACTACCCCACAACACTTACATAATACCGTAAGATGGCCTATAACTCTAGCAGAAATAAGATTAAAGTGGTGGAACGACGACTTCATATTAAAAAAAGTATCGAATAGCATGTAAACCCAAAAATAGGAAGAAAAAAGAAGTAACGAATTTTCAATATGTGATGGTGTAATGACGTACGCTGATAGAGTTGTAATTCCAAAATCATTTTGAAAATGCATGTTAAAAGAATACCACGTTAGTCAACCGGGAATTTTTACGATGGAATCCCTAACGAGAGGCTTCATTTACTAGCCGAAAATGAACGAAAACATACAGAACTTGGCTAAACCATGCAGACGTTGGGCTCTAGCATCGAAATCTCCGCCGATTACATTTCAACCTTGGCTAGAAACGGAAATTCGGTGGTCCCAATGACATCTAAAATTTGTTAGGTCGTTAAATAGAGTATAATATCTGATGGTGGTCGACAGCTATACCAAGTGGCCTCAAATTTGAAATGCAGAGGACTAACTACAACAGTAGCAATAAATATTTCTTGCACGATATCTTTACAAGTTTTGTCGTACATGATTCATTTTTGTCGGATGCGGTTCACATCTAGTGATTTCAAGTTATTCTGCAAATTCCTACAAATACAACATATTATAACGTCTCCGTATCATCCAAGATCGAATGAACATTAAAATATCTCTTAAAAATTGGAGGGGTGAGGAATCGGATGAGAAAATGCTTCACTAATTTCTGAGAGTTTTCAGAATTATACCAAATCCTAACACTAGATCTGGAATTTTTTAACGGCGGACTTGATGCTCAACAGAAAAATTAAGTGTGTTTTTAACAAAATACTACTTGAACGGAGGACGATAACATAAAAGAATGTCCCTTTACCCCGGGAGAAAATATATATTTAAGACGTACCAAAAGAAAAATGAATTTTAGAAGGATAGGATAGTATAAATATCGGTTGAATGACTTGCGTGTTGCAGGGACCAAATTGGAAGTACAGATAATACTGAACCAGTTAAGACGTCAATACACTGGAAAGTCTCAGGTAGGAAATTCCGATGGAAGTATGATACAATACATCTGACGTATCTATGCCGCCAAAAATTATTAAAACCCGGCGGTACGGAAAACGAAAAAATACGACGGAATTTTTAAGTGTGGGGCCAACACTAAAAAATACAGACTCCGGAGGATACATTCCAGAGAGAGTCAGCTCGAAAGGGAAGGTGTTACGTAGGGAAAAATTGTCGATACCGACACGTGTGGTCGAACACGAATGTCCAGGTAACAAACTTAACCGTTAATTGAATTTTGCTTCTGAGTTTACGTCAGCATACATATTTAGTATATAAAGCACTCAAACAGTAGCCTGAGTGTGTTCTGTGTTGTGCATTATTCCAGTGTTATGCGACATTGAAGATATTGCTTCTGATTGAATTACTCGAGGGATTTATTTCTAGAACTATTCGAAAGATTTGTTTAGTACTTTTACTTTAGATGAAAATGTTGAAACATTATAACTCGCTAACTGCGAGTTACCAGAATTTCCCTTTAGATTACCGTTAAGAAAACTAACGTTATAAAACATTTTTAATCGGAATTCTTCCCTATTAACTCCCTACAACACATGTTAAACGTTAAAGATTACGAGATGCAAATGACAAATGTAGCCTAGTCTATACATCAACGCTGAACCATCTAATGTAAAATTTCTTTAAACTTAACTTTAAAACAAATGATTGGCAAACAAGTTTATGGGGCCTGTGTTTTTAATTATGTTTCTGACGCACCTATATATATATATATATATATATATATATATATATATAAAGGAAAAATAAACACATCATCAATACATACACACACATATGTATATATATATATATATATATATATATATAAAGGAAAAATAAACACATCATCAATACATACATACACATATGTATACATATTATACATATATTTTTATGGTACGCTATATTTTAAGGATGTGCGTTGTGCTGCTGTAGGTATCGGTGTGGAACAAGAAATCGAAAAGTAGAGCTCGAATTCCAGTTAAAATTGTTGCATTCATATGCACGCTAATATCCTTGGGAAAGGGATTAATACTCTCTTCTCTCTCCAACTATGGGTTACATCGCAGAATTGATCTGGTTCTAGAGCCTTGGTTTGCAACCAGTCTACCTAAGAAAGTAATGATAAGCTGCAGCTGGGATAAAAATTTTGCCCAGTCTTTCAAGATCACGTACTGCACTTAACTGAATGATATATACATACATCTATATATAATTATATATATATATATCCGAGTGAATACAGAACGAATAAAGAATTGTTACAACGTCCAAAACATTAATTTAAAACAGTGCTCATATTATATATAGAGCTGTGAATATTTATTGTAAATTATATTTTAGAATATGCACATAATTTTATATATATATATAAAATTTGAGAATATAAGTTATACAATTGGGGGATATAGGGTTTCTTCTTTCAGTCTTAATGAAAAATTGTCAGTCTATTGAGATATAGTATATATATATATATATATATATATGTGTGTGTGTGTGTGTGTGTGTGTGTGTGTGTGTGTGTGTGTGTATGTGTGTGTGTGTGTGTGTGTGTGTGTGTGTGCTGAAGCGCTTAACTTCAAGTGCAGATCCTGTGTAAATATAAAAGTGGATATTGTGGTCAAACCCTGCAGCAACACTCTCTTTCATGCTTCTTTGCAATTTTCGGGTAATAAATCTTTGCGTTTAAAGATGAAACGTCCGTCCCCTTAACAGAACCAGTTGACGTAAACTTGCATTTAACGTCTTGGCCATTAAGTGCATTAATGATCAAGCAGTGCTGAATAGTATATATATCTATATACATGTAAAGAGAACCTTCAGTTTTAGTATATCGTATTTGTCGGCATTTATTTTTTTAAAGTGATCAATACATTATACATCGTAGAGCATAATAGAATTATAATTAAATTTCTCTTTATTTAAAATTATAATGATTTAGACTGTGACAGGGGAATTTCTATGTTTCGACATTTTTCCTCGTCATTGTCTCATTATTTTGAAAATACGCTTGTGATTGAAGAGTTAATATGGATGGAGAAAGACAGAAGAATTATGTGTGTGTTTAATCAGAATGAAGTTTCCCTTTAAAATTTGAGAATATAAGTTATACAATTGGGGGATATAGGGTTTCTTCTTTCAGTCTTAATGAAAAATTGTCAGTCTATTGAGATATAGTATAGACTGCTCATTGCTAGTATGATTTATCCATTATCGTTACAAGGTTATTGTCTTAGATTCTTCTCTAAATGAACATTTATTTTAAATCAAAAAAGAAAGAAAGAAAATATATTTTTATTTTCGACCTGATATAAAAGCATGTGTATGATTATACTATTTTTATTTCAGTTCAGATTGTATATTTTAGAATTTGTCATATACTGTTAATATTGAAAAAGAAATTAATGTCTATTATAATTAATATTTTACAAAACAAAACAAATCTTCTTTTATATATAATTTAATCGATATTCATATATATATATATATATATATATATATTCACTAAACAAACTATTATCAATTGATTTGTAAAAAATTGTTCAATTTATTTTCATTATATATATATATATATATATATATATTTATATATATATAATTTTTTATTACTTAATGTTTGGTCATAATTAAATTAGACAAGTACACAGTTTTAATAAATAGTATTAAATATATTTATATTCTAGAACAATCTTCACACCATTGTCAGTGCTTGAACATTCTGTTTATGCTGGAAACATAATTCTATCTACAATCTTCACAAAAATAAATGCATCATCGTTCGTTATTTTCTATTTTCCAGGAAAACTGTCCTTTTATTGTCCTTTCTTTTTACAAAATGCACTCATTATATTTATTTCAGTACCCATCAAGCCCTATCGTATTTGTGGAAGTATCAGTATTCTTAAAGTGAAATCATTTTTTCAAACATTTTGAAAGAAAAATTTTATTTGGCTTATTTGCCTGTTAAAATGATACTGACTTTGCCAAAACGGAAAGACACACTTTCAGATTCATGTAAACATATACAGAGAGAACTAAAAATGTTCGTGTAAATACATCACTAGAGAGAGGGCGAAAGAGAGAGTGAGAGATTAAAGAAATAAGACATGAAGTAGACGCATTACAATATTTTGAATCTCTATTTCACTGATTCTTACACGCGTCACCCACACATATACGGATAAAGTTGCTTCAATCCATACAACGTGCTTCACAGAAGTTCGAGTAATGGAAAGAATAAAATTATTTGCTAAAAATGATATAAAATGTGTCGTATTAGGATGTTTAAAATATTCATTGGCTAAAAGTCAACCTCTTTCTACCGAGCGCCCATTGCTCAGCGGTAGAATTGCCGACTGACGCCAATTCGGTCGGGTCAGAATCGGATGTCTAACCGTACTGACATGCTGTGATACAGCGAAACAGATCTGTCTGCGGACGAGTATGTATATATATATATATATATATATATATATATATATATAGCTTCCCGATGGCGTTTACGATGAAATAGAAGTGCGTCTCTGGGAATTCACTTAAGTACCCAATTATATATATATATATATATATATATATATATATATATTTGTGTATATATATTATTTCTTTTACTGTTTCTATTATTATTATTTTGTAATATATAGTGATTTTCGTTTTGGTCATATCTTGGGATCTACTGTTAGAAATTACATCATGAGATTTCCCACTCAGACATTTTGCAAAAAAGAAAAAATTCCCTTAAGATCGCACACATTTCACATAACAAAAGCTTTTCTTAATATGTGAGTAGTACGACTCGTTTTATTTTTTTAAGGCATGCACTACAAGTATTTCTTCCAATGAGTCTCTCGGAACATTTCTAATCATTTCTTTTATTGTTGTTTTTGATCCCGATGTCTAGCTTTGATTAGCTTTGATTGTTCTGTCTGTTTGTCTCGTAAAGTTCCATAAATGTGTTACAGGTCTTATCTCTGTAATGGAGTCTGGATGATGTTAATTTATACATGCGTAGTAAATATTTTATACACGCTTCAAGCAAACGTCTCTTGTAATTAAACATTTAATGTAGACTGGTTTTTTATAATAATGATTTTAAGAATGTAAATTCTTTTCTGCCATTTGTGTACCATTTTATCATTATCTATTGAGAACCAGAATACAGTTTTTTCAATGTACATTATGTATTCGAAAAATCGGAGAAAATCCTACAAAATAATAGAGACAAAGACTGCGTTGTTATATATATATATATATATATATATATATATATATATATATATATATAAAACGCTCGTTGACAAACACGTACATACTTAAACAAGAAAATAATAAACAGAAACTAAAAATCCTCGAAGTAATCTACATTAAACAATTTAAACCTGGTTTGAATACAATCAATTTTGATATTTCCAATAAGGTACTCAAATGCCTGTAATCAGATCAGGGACAACAACGCCACTATTTTGTCACTGTCTTCGGCCATCGGGCCACGGTAGGGATGGACTTATATTTTCAATTTAATTCTCTTTATTGTTAATAACTTAAATGTTCTATGTTTATTGTGTGTTAATATTTATTCTTTGATAATGGCTTATGTGAGCCGAAAGCTTAGACCCGACAAAAAATCAACAATTACTGTGATTTTTTGTTGTCTTTCAATGATATGACCATCAAGTATATCAGACGGTATGAACGGATCCTACACAAAATTAATAGACAAAACTTGTCTATATTATTCAATGAAACCTGCATTAATGAAAAAATGCTGAAATGCTGCCAAAACACACACACACACAATATATATATATATATATATATTAATCATTTCACACCAAGGAAGGCAGAACTGCTACTGGTGCACACGGGGTTACATAAAAGGTCAGTGATGACAAAAGGTACAAGTTACAGGGGAGTCAGAGAATGAGCAAAAAAATGAGAATACACGTGTGAAGAAAGCTACATGAGTGTAGAATGGAAAGGGAGGAAAACATGATACAAGTGTTGTCAGAGAATGGATGGGAGTCAAGAAGATAAGAGGTGGCAATTGGTTTTGCATTAAATTCTTGGAGATTGTAGCTGTCAGAGAAGCAAGTATACTGAAGTGAATACCACAGGCGAAAAGTGCGAGCAAAAAAGCTACTATAGTAGAAATTGATTTGATTGATATATTTGATTGAATTCACTGCAAAATGGTGGGACCTCGTTTCTTTATTATGGAAATACATGACAGAATTCATATGCCTGATGATCACTCAAAAAGAAATTTATACACCGGAAATTCATTTGAAAAGAAGAAAATAAGAAAGAAATAAGAAGGGACAATCGAAGTGGGAGTTAAAAGAGAGATTAGATTATGTTAGAAGATTATCGATAAGAAGGGTTGAAAAAAAGAGAGACTTGGTCATTGAAAAATTACATCTGTGTTAAGAAATAAAAAATTAAGCGTGTTACAGGAATGGAAGGGGGAAGGGAAAATGGAATGTAGGGAAAAAAGAAAAAAAAACGGAGTAGACAAAGAAAGAGTAAAAGGTGAGATGGACAGAAAAAAAGAAGAAACGAAAAAGAAGAGAAAAAGAAAAATGCTCGTCAGGCAACTGTTGTAACATATGCCAGCTAAGGATAGTTGAAAAAAAGGAATGGATACATAAAATGAAAATAAAAAAAAGAAAAACAAATGGAAAAATATAAAAGGAAAAGAGCAAGAGAGAAAATAGATAAAATAGTATAACATTCGGCTCTGCCCGATGTTTTGAAAAAAATTCCTTTTAAAATAATATGATTAGACTATTGCTGGAATAAAATTAATATAATTTAAATCCTACTCAGTCAGTCAGTTAAGTGTCATACGTCAAACACGCTTTGGCGATCATACCTCTGACTGGGCAGAAGATTATCCTGCAGTAGGTTGCCATTGCTTTCTGCGGTAGACTGGTTGCCAGCCAAGGCTATAGAACCCAATCTGTCCTGTTATTTAACCCATAAATGGGAAGAAGAGACGGATTAATACCTTTCCCAAAGGTATTTGCGCGTAAGTAAATGCAATGAATTCAACTGGAATTCGAAATCGGCTCCCCGATCTCTCGTTCCGAGCCGATATCCACTGCACCACAACGCACATCCTACTACTGGAATAAAAAGGGAGGAGAGGAAAAAGTAAATATTGTAATCGATGGGTATCTAAACAGAGAATTTTGATGAACAATATATATATATATATACATATATATGTATGTGTGTGTGTGTGTGTGTGTGTGTGTGTGTGTGTGTGTGTAAATTTTATAAAGAAAATATATGAATACTCAAGAAAGAACAGAAAATGTCTAAGATAGAAATATTTTTTTAAGGAATTCCAAAGATATAAATATTTTAGGTCTAGGCAATTGATTTCCTAAAGTAATCTCATTACATCAATAAAGTAATTGAAAATTGATATGAATGAAGAACTAAAATGAGAGTTTGCTTATCTTAAAATTTATATGTATGTATATAACTTAAGCCATCATTTAAAATAATCAGCTATGGATACTGTAGTAATGTTCTAAAATCCTTATAAAAAGAACAGTTTTTTTTTTTCATCCTTTGCATAACGGTGATATTACAACATATAAAAATTCCATTTTGGATAATTTTCACGTTTTGATCAACGCTAAGCAATTTGTCAACCGTTACACTTGAAGCAAGAAGAAAATTTACAGTAGTTTTTAGCAACACAATTTTGCGGTTATTTTTGTTACCACAATAACATCCCTGAAGATGATCTCGGAAGGAGATTGAAAGTACTTGGAAACATTGAGATATGAATAATAAAATCAACACAATGTCCAAGTTACAGCTCATTTCTTATATCTTTCAATTATAATACGTGAAGTATGAGCGGATTTTATTAAGAATAAGCACACACACACACACACACACGCGCGCGCGCGCGCGCTGCTGTGTTGTCATGAAATCTGTATTACAGTTGTCATTCGTGTACATATTTGGCCAGTCTGTCTGCATTCAAGGTTTAACGTGAAGTGTTTCGTTTAACAATGTCAGAATATGTACATTGTGAGCAGGTAGATATGGTTTTTGCATCTAGTCACGCGACTGATAATGAATGTGAGTCTGTGTCAAATTGCATTTACAGACGGAAGGCAGCTAAGTTATCCAAACGTTGCTGCTGTTTATTGCCGTGTTGCTGATTCAGGATCTGTGGTAGCACAAGCTATGGTTATGTGTATTTTTAATTACATCTAGTCTTGTGCATTAAACAGCGTCTGCACCGCGTCTGCCGTAAACTTTAACGTTAATAACTCAAAAACGAAGAATTTACGGAAATGTTCATCTGGAGTTTTCTCCTTGTTTTGGTGTAAAGAATCCGCGCCCAAAGTTTGTTAAATATTTTGATACAGCCTATATATATATATATATATATATATATATATATATAGATAGATAGATAGATAGATAGAGAGAGAGAGAGAGAGAGAGAGAGAGAGAGAGAGAGAAGGAGAAAGAGATATAAGGAGCGAGATGGGGAGAAAATTTGTATTTAGGTAGTAACTTTTATATTAAAAAAAGTGAATTATCAAGATAACTATTTTTGATTATTGTGTCATATATCTAATCCCACCAATAACAAAGATTACTTCAGTCCAAGTCTTACCTCAAGTCTTACTTACTTAAACTAGTACATTTCAACATAGTTAAATGGTTAGCAAACTTGTATAGCTAGATCATTTATGATTGTGTAGTTAGCTCGATCCTCACATCGTGCCAAATAATTTCAGTTTTGTGTTACATCTAAGCTACGCTTAGTAAACCGTTCGGACATTCAGCGTGGTGTAATGTTTAGTAAAATAGATTTGCTCGATCAAGCAGAGCTGAGTATTGAATGAATATCGACTACATATCTATAGATTCAAAGATGCATTTGTTTACCACATCCCTGTTGTATTTAACCCAAAGGTAAAACTTTGTGGACTCAAGAAGAGTAATGCAGAACTCAGACTGCAATACAACCTCGTGACAACCTCAGTCAGTCAGTTAAGTGCCATGCGCGATACACGCTTGGGCGATCATGTCTCGAAAGAGACATGACTGACTGGGCAGAAGATTATCCTGCAGTAGGTTGCCATTGCTTTCTGCGGTAGACTGATGGCCGACCAAGGCTATATAACCCAATCTGTCCTGCTATTTAACCCATAACTGGAAGGAAGAGACGGATTAATACCTTTCCCAAGGGTATTTGCGCGTAAGTGAATGCAAGGAATTCAACTGGAATTTGAACTCGGTTCCCCGATTTCTCGTTCCGAGCCGATATCCACTGCGCCACCTCATCCTTCAAGAAAAATATAAGGACAGTGTGAAAAAGAAAGGCCAGGAACAAATCAAAAACTGAAACTCGAAATGAGACATACTTAAACAAGCGTTAGTGATATCTGCGAACTACATCATCCTAAAGGGAAACAAACGTTTACAGAAGTAAAAAGAAAACTTAGTGGGTAACAGATGATATTTTGACATGGTGTAAAAGAGACTGGTAAAATCCCAATACGGGGAACGGAATAGAGGAAACTACACAAGGAAATACGGAGCAAAAGCAGACAAGCTAAATAAGAAAAGTACATTGCCAAACGAGCAGAAATAGAGAGATTGAGCATAACTAATAAAAGATACACGCATAAAAATACAAGAGAACTAAATGGACAAAAATATGCTCATAAACATGATGTATAAAATTCACAGAGGGAAAGCTTATATTAAAGAAAGAGAAAATACTTCAGCGATAGGACAGATATATCACAGATGTCGTCTCCGACAAGTGAGAGCAACTGACAACCAATACACAGAAATACCAACTGGCCGGAAATATTAAAAATCAAAGACGGGGCTTCACTGGCCAAACTGAATAGAAACAAAGTAGCAGGACCAGGTGATAGTCTAATAGAGATTCTGAGAGGTTTACATGAATTCGGTGTAGACAAAATTACAAAAATAAAAAATGAAATCACCAACAGTAACAATATACCGGAAGACCTAAGCAGATCGATTTTCGTAGCACTGCTTAAGAGGCCAGGCACAAATGAATGTGAACTCACTGAATAATCAGCCTAATGAGTCACATAACAAAACTCAGCATCCGAATTCTGATCAACAGAGGGTGCAGTAGAATCATGCCGGAGATAAGACAAGGACCTTTTGGTTTTGGCGAGGACAGTTGAACAAGGAACGCAATATTTATGCTCCGAATGTTGTCAGAAATGGCGATATAAATGCAGGAGTGCGTGTTTCATAGACAACGCAAAGGCATTCAACATAGCACGCCACAAAGCGTTGATAGAGATGCTCGGCAACCTAAACATAAACATATTCGGGGAAGAAGTTGCAATTATCCAAAACCTTTACTGGCAGAAATGTCCCTGCATACGGACAGGAAATAAGTTCACCAGATTTACAAAAATAGAAATGGGTGAAAGACAAGAATGTGCTTTCTCACCAAATTTATCAAAATTATACAGATAATTACTAGTCCTACAAGGATTTGTCATAGGCGGTCACCATCTGAACAATATAAGACACGTAGATGATACAGTGCCGCTTTCAGGATTGGAAAGAAACCTACAACAATTTCTACATGAAGGCCATGATCACCTACGTTCTCAAGAGACATGATACACAGAGGAAGAAAAAGACTGACTTCGATTCTCACTGAGGATTGCATACTTTCGGTTTTGTTTTGCAATTTAGTTATGCTTAGTAAACTGCTGAGCCAGGCTGTATTGTATAATTGTTAGTAAGATTGTTTCGCTAGATATGTTACGATTCATTATTGAGTTCAATTCCAACTTCTGGTCATGTGCCACATCTAATTTATACTTAGCATGTCATTATATATATATATATATTGTTTTTCTTTAATCCGAAGTGGTAGAGTAGGAAGGTAAATTCCAAGAACCTGATCCTAATCAATATTAAAAATTTTTAACATTAAAAAGTGATGCAGACAGAGAGCTCAATGTATTAAGAATACAGAGCTAATATAAAGTCGAGAAAATTTTCAAAATTCAAAGGTGTCGGATGTACATTTCAACATAGGATCTCTAATTGAGAAAAGTTCTTCAGATACGATACACTGGTTTAACAACATCAAAAACAAATCTAAATCCACCTTCCTTAAATTCGATACTGTCGATTTCTATTCCTCTATATCAAGGGAACTTCTTGAGAGTTGTTTAAGATTTGCTCAAAATTACGTGAACATTTCTGATAGGGACTACGAAATTATCTTTGAGGCCAGAAAATCCATTCTCACCTTTGATGATTCCACATGAACAAAGGGGCCAGGGGAGGTTTTTGCCGTCCCTATGGGAGCATATGATTCAGCCCAGGTAGCAGATCTTGTGGGAATTTACCTTTTAGATATTCTAAGCAGATTTTTAGACCCAAAACAATAAGGCCTATATCAGGATGATGGATTAATAATTATCTCTAATTCCAATGGGCCCTACACAAATAGGATGCACAAAAAATAATTAGAGCCCTGAAGTACCTCGGCTTTAAAGTCGAAGTCACCTCTAATCTTAAAATTGTAAACTATATAGACATCACCCTTGACTTAAATGATGGATCCTACCAACCATTTCTCAAAGAAAATAGTTCCCGCACTTATATTAATATTTCATCCAACTTCATTTCTATATACATATTAGAATTAATATGGAAAGAACTTGTCAATTAACTAAGTGGTTTTTCCATCTTTACTTCTTTAAATTTCGGGAGGAAATTATTGTACTGTCTTTACTCTTCAGATTAATTTGATTTGAGAGAAAAATCAAAATAAAGCCCTCTCGAAGTCCGCACGATTGAAATAATACCATTCAGCTAAGTGAAAGTGTTGTCCACATTAATTTTTATATATATATATATATATATATATATATATATATATATATATATATATATATATATATTATAGTTTAGAACATGTACAAATTATAATCTACTACAAAGTGTACATTTTGTTTCGACATTGAAAGAACAATGTTTCATCAGGTAGTGTGAAAAGAAAACTGAAAATTCTTTAACTTATATTGGCGAATTATGTGTAAGTGGGGTGGAAAATGGGAATTCAGAGTTGTAAGTTGTCATTTAGAATTTGAGCGAAAAGCAGGAAGTGGTAGACGAGAGAGGTGATTAATGGGCATGTTGAAAATGTTTTAGACATATTTAACTGTAAAAGATAAAGTGTAGTCCTTTACAGCCTTTATGGCCAGTCCTTTGGGTTTAACAAAGAGAAAAAATAAGCGAATGTATATGGGATCTGGGAAGTAGAAGAAAATGCACTAAAAATGGGATAGGAATTGATATTTGGTAAACATATCTGTATTAGTGAAATATACGTCTACAAATATTTTTAAATTAAAATTTAGTTTTTGTAATCAATATATTTTTTATATTTAAGCTTAATTTAAAATTTAGAAAATCTCTTTTTTGTATAAAACGTTAATTACATCACAGTTTGTAGTATAAAACAGGTAAAAGTTGAGAGCGTTTTTAATAGTATAAAGGTTTATCGTTTCTATAGATCCTAACTTTAGCTTTTTTACTTTTAGTATACTTGTAAGGTTAGTTCTTTAATGTGTTTGCAGTTTACTGTGGTTTCATGCCTCTGCTTTAGTAATATGTTGCTTCTCACTTATTTCACGATTTCCATTTTTTCCTTTAACGATTTAGAGGGTCTGGCCTGTTTGAGGATTTTCTATTTAAAATTAACTAACTGATTAAATAGATGGTTATACCATATAATTTTCCTGTTTCTATTTTTTCTTTTTGGGCTACTAAATTTATCCACAAATTTAATCTTAGCCGCTGTTTCTAAGAATGTTATCCTAAATTGTTTTGTGCTTATCGAATATTTCTTTATTTGAGGAGTGTATGCTTATGCAGCGTTAAACTCATGATTGAATATGTTTGAGAACGGATGGTGGGTGATTAGAGTTGGGATTTATATAGATTGGATTAGCATTATTTTGCATGTAAGGTTGAAAAGTGTTAGAAACTATGTCTAATGTTATGTCTAAGAAGTCAGCTTGTTTTATATTATGGTTAATTACCACTCTAAGACGAAAAGATTTAAAAACTCTATGAATTAATTTTTTAAGTCTATCAACCTTACCTCCAGTGTATTTATTATAGTAAGTAAATAAATCCACTGGAGTTAAGAACATTAATTCATAGAGTTTTTAAATCTTTTGGTCTTAAGTATGTGGGAAAAAGCTAAGCAATGTTGACCAAAATTGGCTTAAAAATAATAAGTGAAATAAAAAATTTTGAAGGGATGATTTTCAAAGCCTATTGAGACGTAAACCCAATGAAACACAGACGTGAATAATCAAATTAAATAGAATTGTACAAAGCCTTGAAAAGTTTATTGTTTTTGCTAGAAATGGAGGATAAATTTTAAAACACACACACACACACACACACACACACACACACACACACACACACACACATATATATATATGTGTGTGTGTGTGTGTGTGTGTGTGTGTGTGTGTGTGTGTGTAGTAATACTTTTTTCCGGATGTATATGTATATATACATGTATATATGAAGAGCAATTATGAACACACTCACGAACAGGTAGATAAATCTGCGTAGATGTACAGTTGCTGTTCATTTATGCACATTCACAGTAGCATTGAAAATTAGATACATGACACTTCTGTGTATTGAATAGGCATCACGTCTCTAAGGGGAGATTTTGGCCTCTTTTGGCCTGCGTGATCCCCTGAGATCCGACTTGTTACAACAAGTAACTCTAATTGCAAGCGTGACAGTGCGCCTCAGGTCGTAATAAGACGTTGGGTTTCTCGTAGTTTATCGGCGCTGAGCCGTCGTCATCTCTTTTATAACTACCTTAACGATACGGTTTCCTCTTGACAGGGGATTTTGATAATACGGTGATATTTTCTTTACAATGCTGATGCACGAGTGAATTACCACTGGATTAAATGGCTTTAAACTTATGTCACCAGCGACGAAATGCTTTTAATGCTGAAGAATGAACTGAAACAGGATTTTCTGCTTTATGTTGTTTCTAAATAAAATCCAAAATATTGGGCGTTGATTTTGAGCCAATATTTATTCTATTTCGGGAGCAACAGATATGTAGTTCAATAGAAGGATGCGGAGAATAACATGGACATATTATATGTGACTAATTAGGAAGTTTTAAAATAGATGGAAACAAAAAATGAGATAATTGTACTGAAAATGAAAAACAGAGACGTAATAAGGAAAGAAGGTTTGGAGAATTTGATATTCACAAGACATTGAAAGTTGTACTGAAATTTAGTAACCTTTATAATGAGTCAGTGGAAATGGTTTGCAGAATAGGGATTGGGAGGTATAATAATGGGGCAACTATGACTTAGAATTACAAAGAATAGGAAGGCATCAACATCCTGAAAGGACACTGTCAAAAATGTTGATCGCCTAAGGTTTAATAACAAACATTTGATAAAGCAACTTAAAGGTCAAATATGATGAAACTGATCGACTATTTCAAGTCAGTGAGTAAAAGCAGTATCGTACTGTCGATTTTTGAATAGTTACTCAAGGATTTAAATTTGTAGATATTGAACGATTGATTCGTTTTTACGAATTATCAAGCGTTTACCGATTACTTAAAGCCAGAAAACATTTATTTTTAGATTCTGAATTTGTTATCACTATTTTTATTGGGTAATAATAATGATTTTAGTGATATAACTCTTACTAGTTAAACCAGATCTGGGGTAAGAGGTGAGTTAATACGTGTACATCTTCGTTTGTAGTATAACGAAATCAAGCGAAATTTGAAGTAGATTATCCGAATAAAGATTCCGAGTCATTATCGATTGCATCACCCGCACATTCAAGCGTCTGGCACCAGATATTATTAAACAGTCACCCATTTAGGTATTTACTAGGATCGATGTTACTTAACTTCGATACTCGTATGAGAGACTGTGAAAATGATTTTTAGCCAACTTTAATCTACAAAAAATCAAATGCAATGTCAATGGCCATGTACTGTCTTCCGGATCGCTCTTTCTTTCTTATTGCTACTTAACAATGTTTATGCTTCTAACTATTCCACACTAAGTATTCCTTTTTGTCTCAGTGCCTTTACTGCCTCGCCTGGGACGAAATTGATTTTTAAAAAGCCCACAAAACATTATTAATATCGATATCCTTTATAATTTTATCGTAGTTCATGATGTAAACATTTATTTTTGGATATTTGGCAACTTTATTGGCAATTCTAAAACATTTTAGTGACAGGAATTTTCTGACAAATATATCTGTAAACAGACAAAAAAATAAAAATAAATATCTAACATCACATACGTACAGGCTGCAGTGGGTAAATTGTCACCATTTTATATTTTCATTTCGTTTCAGTTTGTTTTTTTTTTATACTGCACAGTATATTAGGATCAGTTGGGCACTGATTGTAAGAAAAATAACACCATAAAGCAATTCACTCCGCAATGGAAGCTATAATAGAAATATTTAAGAGGTTTTGGGTGTTAATCTGAGGAAAGTGCAGTGGATTAGGAAAGAATTGGATGATATATCCAACTAACATCATGATGTTTAGAGTGATCACAAGTTATGGTGACGTTATGCTTCCTTTCATCTTCCCACAGAGCCTCAGACTAAACAAAAAATCCTACATAAAGTGCCCAGAAGAGGTAATACTGCCCTGAGTCGAGAGCATGCCTGTTGGGAGACTCCAAATGACATTGCACCATGCCAAACAAGCAAGAAAGCCAAGTCATTGCTGTCAGACAATTTCTGTTATCAAATCAACACTCACATCTGGCCACCTAATTTCCCCGACGGCAAGCAAATTATTACTAATTTATATATCACAGTTTTTCAGGGAACCCCATCCTGATTCTTAATATTGTTTGAAAGACCAGTTGAGAAACATTGTTCTAGAGACATATTTTCAATTGGATAAGGCGGTATAACTTTGAATTTTAATTTTTATAAATTCATTTAGCGATTAATATAAGCCTTTTTATGGGGAAATTAATAAACACTTTTTTCTGCACACTAAATTTCAACCGCTTTTAAAAATTTAAATTTTAAACCGATTCTTTGTTCAATCTGCGGTATCACGTTATTGTATTTTCATACTTCTTTTTTCAATCCAATGACATAATTATAATCTCTAATCCAAAATTTCCGGCATAAATCACTTCTTTTCATTTGTGAGATTACAGATTTCAGAAACACAGCAGGAAAAATAAAATTTACATGTAACTTTGTGTAGGTATCTTATCTTCTATTAGTTAATCTTTATTGCTGAATCCCGGAAAAATAACTTAACTCGAACTATTAGCAAGCTTAGTTAGTTTATTAATACCCAAAAGTCATCAATAGTGGTTGCATTTTTTCCAACAAAAACGTAATGCCTTTTTTCCCGCTTTTTCAACGATGTTGAATTTACTCCTTTCAAAAATGCATCTAATGACTAATTTTTAAATATGTACATACACTGATTCAGTTACACTTGTTCTTTTTTCTTTCTTATGTTCATGCTAGTATTTGATGGAAAAGGTTTTCTTTAGTCTGGTTTTCTTAGACTTAGGACACGAACAAAAATACCTTTGAACCATAAGAAAATATCTGAGTCAAATAGCCTATATTAATATGAAAGACAGTTTTCAGACAGATCAAAATTTAACGACATCCATAGAAAGAAGAAATAAAGATGCGATTGGTGAGAGTTTGGGGTCCTATCCGACATGATGGAATGTCACTAGTTTGTTTTCTAGATATGGAATGTGATCAGCCTGTTTTTCGCTAACTAAACTGTTAGTGATTTAGTGAAAGTGTGACCACTTAAGATCAGAGATTTTGAGAATAATATTTAAAGAGATATTATTCACCCGAGATACTCTTTGATTCATTAATTAAATAAATCGTAAGTAGATGTGTGGCTTGGGCACCCCGAGGTAGTGTAATGGTTAACAAGATTGTCTCTTCTTTTATGTGCACTGTCCTTTCAGAACGTAGGCGATCGTGACTTTCCACATCTCCTAATCCCTGGTGGCTCTTAACACGCTCTCTCCTGTTATGCCACGCAACCCCCGTTCCGTCATCCACCTGATCAATTCCTTCAAATATGTTATCCACTGCTTTCCGCTGTCTCTTTTCCCTCTATCTGGCCTGTTAGTATCAGGTTCTCCACGCCATCCTGCCTCATTGCATGTCCCAGGAACCTTAGCTGTCTCGTCCTGATGCGCAGTACTCGATTTCTTTTTCGTTTCAATCATTTTAAAAATCTCATAATTGTTCAGCATTCTTCTGTAAAACCACATTTCAGCTGCTTCAAGTTTTTCCTTCATCTTCGAAGATATTGCCCAACATTCACCGCCTTATTGAAGAACCGACATCACATAGCAATCCAGTACTTACTTCTTTGTTTCTAGCGAAATGGTTCTGTTTTCTTAATACTTTACTCAACTGCTGGAATGCTTCCTTTGCCATGCCAATTCACCTTCGGATCTCTGTGTCGCACTTTTCGCCCTCAGTCAGAACACCAGGCATTTAAATGTTTGTACCTGCCTGATTTTAGTATCCCCCACCTGTATTTGGCATTTTGGGCTACCCTTTTAGCTGATGACCATGCATTTGGTTTTCTTGCAGTTTATGTGTAGTTTTCTCTTGTCACTCTCTTCAGTTACCTTCTGTAGAAGCTCTTTTAGTTTTCTTTCCATATCTGCTATCAGCACTGTATCATCTGAGTACCTTATATTGTTTAAAATGGGGGCTCCGATGACGAATTCTGGAATAACTTCTAGGGTTCCCAGGACAGTTGAGTAAGAAGTTCGATTCTCACTGGGTGTCCCTTACTTTCGGCCTTGTGCCACATCTAAGTTACGCTTAGAAAATTGACATATGTGGATATGTGGTGAACGTACTGTTTTTTTACGGGGGAAACGTAATCGTTAAGAAGAAGTTTCTTTAGCATAAAAGCTCACCTTCTGTATATGTGGTCTGCAGCGCATTTTTGCTCGAGTGTACGCCCTGGGATGACTTAGGGTAAAAATTGTTCCTAAGCCACATTCCGCCTTTGTGGGGAGGTTAGGTTAAATACCGAGGTTGTTTCGCTCAAATGTCCGATGAAAAACCATGAATCTATTTTTGCTCTTCTTCTCAGTTAATAGTTGAACAGTAGGAAAGATTACATTTTCCAGCTTTTGGTGGCAATGAGTCCAAAAGAAGGATTCTATGAATTCAATACCTTTGAGAAAGGAATGGGAATCGGCTGTCTATCTTTCCAAAGGAAATATGGTAATTCATAGAAAATAACAAGAATGGATAGACATGATGATAGTCTAAGTGCTGAACAACCATGGCATAAAAACCTGTATAATTATAATTCATATATGGTTAACCGTCCTGGTATGTGTGTATATCGGCCATGTTGTATAGCTAGTTCCTGTGGCTGCTCTTAATATCTATTTCTGTTTGTTTAACATCCAAAGAACTAACTAGTCGCTTACACTGCAGCTTAGTAAAGTGTGGGCGAATAGTTAGAACGATCGCTTTCTTACCCTGAAAAACCGGAACAGAATCTCACTATGGTCGATTTGTCAGGAAGGTGAATTGTTGATAAAGAATATGAGTGCTAAGTGGGCCAATTTTGGTAAGCAGAACTGGCGCTGTGGGATGAACACAACATCCGGTTATGGTGCCTAACGTGACGCCTATGAGATCCCCGAAAAATTCGCAGTCATATAGACAGCAGGGCGGTGGCCATAGAAGTTGGAATCCGCTAAGAAATGTGTAACAACTCACCTGCCAACTCGACCGGCCCCGAAAAAGGATGGCAGCGTACTGTTACCTGCGTCTAACGAATTCAGCGACGAGTAGGGGGTTTGGAAGAGGCGATACCAGCGTGAAGCACCATTGGAAAGTGCCTGAAAAACCTACCACGGGTTGATTCAAAGCTTGTTGGGGAAATTGGGTAGACGATGTTCTTTTGAGAGATTCGTTTTTGCTAACACGAAGTCACAAGTTATTGTGACTGAGGGTTTGAGCATCCTGGTCTTGTTCAGATTGTTGTTCACGCGAGATAAATCACTCTCTCCCAGAAACTGTAACAAAGGTTTGCTCAACATAGTTGCAGTATAAACCAGAGGTATGCTTTTTGGGTGTTGAACAAACACAAGTGCGGGCTTGCAATGGGGATTAGCTAGCCGCGCTTCTAGACGGAAATCCTAGAATACCAATGGCCAGCCATTATTACGTAAAGTGGACTTTAATTACAGCGTCTGTGAAAGAATGCATAATCTCACACAATTAACAATTTGAACAAGGACTTAACTTATTGATTTTTGTTAGCACAACCATCGATGGCACCAATAAGTATTTCCATAGTTATTTTTTAACTTGTAAAATAAGCATGCCGACTCAAATATATAAGTTAGTGATCATTTGAAAATTAGTACTAAGTCTTCCTGTACGCATTTTATCCACTTGTAGTATAGGGAATCCAGCTTAAATAGACATGTCGGTAGAGACATTCTAGAACTTGTAAAATAAGGTTCCAGATTCAAATATATATACCGGTGGGTATTTTTAAACTTAAATAAGCATGCCAGTTCAAATAGGAATGCCCATAGATATTTTATCAATTTGTAAAGTAATCAATGATCTCCCCGACGCCATAAGATCACAAGTAGGCATGTACGCCGATGATGCCACAGTTGACTCTCGCCTCGATCAAAAATCTGGTATTGGTGACAAGGCGAAACTCGCTGCCGAGCTTGAGAAGGACCTCCAATCCATGGTGGATTGGGGTAAGAAATGGCTCGTAAAATTCAATTCTTCCAAAACGAAGCTGCTGTCAATTAATCACAACAGACAACCGCACCTCCCGCCCATTAGCATGGAACAGGCTTGCCTCTCAGAGAGTAAATCACTACGCCTACTTGGCCTGACACTCTCAGTGGACCTCAAGTGGAATGACTACGTCGAATCCATTGCTAAATCCTCAGCTATGAAAGTCGGCTCTCTGTGCAGGGCCCGGAAATTCTTTCCGCCTGGATCTATCCTGCAATTATATAAATTCACCATCCGCCCGTGTATTGAGTACTGCTGCCACATCTGGTCGGGTGCCCCTTCTATTCTCCTCGGGGTTCTGGACAAAATACAGCAAAGAATCTGTAATGTGATTGATACCGACTTGGCTGACCGCCTGCAGTATCTCTCTCACCGGCGTGACGTGGCATCCCTGTGCCTCTTCTATAAATACTTTCATGGCTTCTGCTCTGACGAACTTAAATCACTGGTGCCCCCTAGATGTGAATTTGCACGAGATACTAGATTGACAACTAGGTCCCACCCTTTTACAGTGAAACCGATGAAATGTAACCGCAATTTCTACTCCAACAGCTTCTTTGCTCGCACTTCCCGCCTGTGCTTGCTTCCTTCCCCGACGGCTACAACCTCCAGGAGTTTAAATGTTAGGTCAATAGACACCTCCTAACACACTAACTCACACCCACTCTCTTCAACTCTCTCCCTATGTACATCCTAAGTCATCTACCACCCTCATTCTGACATTTTCCATACCCAATCGCTCTATGTAATCCCCTGCGCTATAGTGGCAGTGGAATGCCTTGCTTTGGGTGACACGATTAAAAAAGAAGTATGACGGTTGACTATTTTTCTACAATTAAAATAAGCATGTGGGATCAAAACGACATGCTGATGGGTATTTTTCAACTTGTAAAATATGCATATGGGCTCAAATAGTCATGTCTATAAGGAATTTTTTAACTTGTAAAGCAAGCATGGAAGCTCACCTAGACACGTATTTGGATATTTTTCTTCTTCGTCTATGTGTCGCGTCCCTTCAAGACGTAGGCAATCATGGTCTTCTACATCTCTCTATCTCATGTAGCTCTTAACAGCTTGTTACACCTACCAAACTTTGCCCTGCAATTTATTTGTTCAACCTAATCAAGTATGTCATGATTTGATTTTTCCCATCTCCCTTGTTCTCTTGCTGTCTTGTGATAATCAGATTCTCTAAGCCTTTCTTCCTCATTACACGTCCTAGAAACCTCAGCTGTCTTTTTCTGGTGTTAAGCATCAGTTTTCTTCTGTTTCCATCCTCTTCAAAAACTCATTTTTACTCACATGTTAAGTCCATGATATTTCCAGCATCCTTCTGTAGAACTACATTTCGTTTGCTTCAAATGTTTCCTTATTCCTTCATGCTATTGTCTAACGTTAGCTGTCATATTGAAAAACAGACATCACATACAAATGTAATACCTTCTCCCGGTTGCTGGCTCGTTAATTGTGATGTTTGTTCTTGTCAACGATCGTGAGGGCACCAGTTGTGAAACTGCCACCCGACTAGCCGGTTAGTTCGGTCGCTGTTGCTGGTCATGATGATCTCGTCCGAAGATGTCGTCACAAAAGTTGGTTTTCAAGACGTCTATTGCAACAACGTGCCACTTACCACACTGTGAATTGATCTCAGAGGTCGCGTTGTGCAATTTCAGTAGGCGTCTTTCCACCAAAGCCAGTCTGGACACTGGTGTACACTTGTGGTTAAAAATAAGCACGGCACCAAAAAAGAAAAAAATAATAATAAAATAAATGAATAAGGTCGAACACGCCTGGAGAGTTACGAAGATTGTCTTTATATAAAAAAAAACAATGTTTTCTTCTTTACAGGAATAGACAATACAGTTATCAGAATGATAACACAGTTGTATATATATATATATATATATATATATATATAGAGAGAGAGAGAGAGAGAGAGAGAGAGTTTAAAAATCTCAAGCTTTCAATTCTCAATTAAAAATGCCTTTTCTAAGTTGCGTAATACAGTAAACAGAGCTCTTCAAATTTGTTTTACTAAAGTCTTTTCACGTATTCATTAAATTTTAATTTAATTTTTTTACGTATTCTTTATAATCAAGGGTGTCAATTCTCGATGTAACTTCTAAAATAACAAAGTCTTTCGGATCCTTATCGGAGTTTACCGAAGTAGAGCGAACGAGGAATCAGAATTTTTGATTCTCCCGTGATAAAAAAAAACAATAACGTGCTTTCTGGATTCATATCGATAACGCATTATTCCAAATTAACTTTTTAAGTTAATCGGCGGCAGGCTTCATTCGACGTTAACTCTTTAGCCATAAGTTCTGTGGTAGGCGACCAGTCGTGGGTCATGGCTCCCTCAGTTGGGAACCTTTTTCCACGGTCGTTACATTCCGACTCATCAACAACTAAAAACAAACACAAACTCTTCAGCAACTAGACTGAAAACACTGATTTTTTTTTATAACCATCCCCAATCTTCTCGGGGGGTTTGGCCGACTCGACCAATGAGATTGTTTTCCACCGACTCGATTTGCGGTATGGGGTAGATACTTCCTTTCTATTAGATTTTTAAATTCCCACAATTTTCTGTTCTCAGGGAACATCTGTTGAGGGATCTAACCCCACGTGACCTCATCAAATAATCCTAACATTTTATTATGATTGTGACCATTTCCTCAAATTTTCCACCTCGTCCAAAATAATGCGTATTGTATATGAAAAAGAAAGAAAACTATAATGAAAAAGAAAGAAGAATATATTTCTCCTTCCCTCAAATTGTCAGTTAACTTATCTATTCCCCGGATTTTACAAGTATACGATAGTATTAAAACAATTTTTTTTACATAAGCTCACATTTATTACAATAAAGCACAACCAATAATTCGACTAATATTAATTCCTCTCTCTCCGCTGTATTAAACCAAACAAAAGAAAGTATACTCGCGGGAGATAGTGTCACACAAATCCAGGACACTTCTTTGATGACAATGAAATTTTCATGTTTCTTAATACTCTACTCAGCTTTTAGAATGCATCTTTGATACTTCTTTGGCCAATACTACGGTCATTACGAAGTCATCTTGAAACTGACTGACAAATCGGCTATGGTGAATTCCTAACCTCATGCTAACAGTTCCAAAATCCACAGTACGTTCTCACTTCTTTCATATAGTTATCTAACTTGAGTTGAGTACAACGCTAACCTCATATTATGACCTCATCTGTAATTATGTTACAGATCATCTCAGTTTTGTTTTAAGCTAACTCATTTTGGTGGCAACTTAATTCATGAGGTAACTTGCCGGCTACTTAGATGCAGCAGATCTATGAAATAGTCATTTAGTATTATATGGATGAAATCAGTCATTTAGTATTATATGGATCAGTATCATTCAATTAATGATGAAATAACGAGAAAAGTCCTTAGAAAGTCACAAACAACTATGATTTAATTTACTGTAGACTTGGGCACTTACAGTTTGGTAATGATAGAAGTTGAACGCTGGTGGAATAAGATTCTTATTACAAATGTTTAGATTATTCAGCCGACAAAAAATTATAGAATACACAGAAACTAAAGAGAATCATACAGAAGGTAGTAAAGAAAAAGAAGAAAGGATTAAATATCAACTGTAAAAAGAAATAATACATGGTGGCTAGCAAAAGGAACAAACCAATAATTTTAATTAAAAAATTAAGGTACTAATATCAAGAAACTATAAAAATTTAAATATTGCAGGAGGGGATTTAACAGAGAAATGAAACATTCGACTCTGAATTGAATGGTGTTTCGTCATAATCCTCACTTGCTTCAAACTTTCTTTTCATCCCTATCACATATTTGTTAACATTTCAAAATTAACACACTGCCCTTAAGTGGCGCTCTAAACCAAATACTAAACAATCAAGGTACATTTTAATTCAAACCAATTATATATTCTGGATCAGAAAATAACTAATCTATGCAACATAAAGAAGAAAGGTTATTAAATATTTACTTCATCAAACCATAAAAATGAAACGCATAAGAAACTTGCCATAAATATAAGTCTTGAGCCGAAATTTTAACATTCTGAAAAGACGTTGCTATGATTTCTCTAAATTGGCGTGTTTTTAAAGGTCCTGACAAATATTGTCAAGATGTTGGAATAGGTTCAAAAAATGATTAACGCGTGAAATTGTACAAAAAAAATCACATTAACATAATAAGGAAAGGGTTAGCCATTTCATTTTTAAAAACAAAGTGTGGAAAACTGGTGAATTTCTATTCCATTTTCTCGTTGCTGAAAGCCACTAGTTACTGCCGATAAGTAAGGGTTATCAAAATAATTCTCTGGTATACGAGCATTATCACCATCTTTCTTGTTATCAACTTTTCAATTTCTTAGACAAAATAATCGACATGTGCAATCGGATTCTTCTCAGACACTTTGGGTGAATTTTAATAAAAAAATAAAATGTTCCCGCGAGTAGACAGAATGTAGAGATAACGCATTAATGTCTCTCCAAAGGGTGATCTTATAAAGTGCATATGTTTTTTAAACGTAATTCGAATCTGGTGAATCATTAGTCGTAACCCTCTTGTACACTTAAACGACAACAAAGACAAATATGCGAAAATACTATTTGAAACGAGAAACTGCATTTCTTTTAATGTCAGTACACAATTTTTTAATTACAAAACAAATATTAGTGTATAGTTATTACATCAAAATATCAAGTATCATCAGTAAAGGCTAAAGTAGCAAAAAATGATATCAAGGAAAACAGAAGTATTAAATTGAATAATTCAGCACGTTCCTGGGTTGATGTATAAAAAATAAGGGAGATTCAACTCTGGGGAAACAAGTGGCTACGTATTTGGCGTGATATTCTCTGGAAATGTCAGTCATCTACTCTTTTGTTACATGGTCAAATAGAAGACTGAAGTGTGACTGAGTCACTTATCTGAGCTGCAAACAATATCGTTCACTTTCTAGTCCCGAATAATACTGAAAACTTCCATACCTTCGGAATCATTGTTCTGCATGCACTTTAATATAATCAATTGTTTTTCGGGGTTTTTAGAGTATCAAGTGTCTTCTTAGCACTGGCACCTGATATCCCCAGACAAATTCTTTTATGTACTGCGTTTCTTAAAGTTTTTATTCTTTGTAGCTCTGAGCAACTGTTGTCTCCTTCCTGCCAGACGTCGATCAATTATCCGTGTACACAAAGCTGTTAGTAAGATTACTCGTCGTTTCCTTTTGCCATTTAACCTATATGTCTTTTGAATTTAATACTTTCTAACAAACCGGATAATTCTTATTGTACGCATGAGTCTCCGTTTTATACAAATTTTAATTTAAATTTCCTCCTTGCTCAAGTGTTCTGTTTATGGTATTCTCAGCATGAAACGGTAGAGCCACACCCCAATCTCTCTCTCTCTCTCTCTCTCTCTCTCTCTCTCTCTCTCTCTCTCTCTCGCTACAAGTTTATGTGAGAAGAAAACATCTACTATACCCTGCTATACTAAAAGTTACATATGAAATAACAATTCAGCAGTCATTTCTTATTTGAAACGAAAATCTATTTCTTAATACTTCTTTTATTTTCAGAAAGATATCGTATGCTTTACCAATGCACCTTCCCAATCCGATATCATATTTTTCTGTTGTCACTTACGCCACTACTCAGAAACAACTCCATACGCTTGATTCTGATGTCTTCAATTAGAAGCTCTCCCATTAAATACGATATTCAACTTAGCCACAACGAATTGATTGTCTGAACACCCCAATCTGCTTGCCGAGATCATACATAATTTCCTTGCATGAACATTGTTTTCTTTATGAAGAGTAGCCGTTTAGAATGTGTCTTTATCTTGGTTACGGATAGCATGTCCCTCCCAGAGGACTCCAGCTTGTCCTAAGAACTTTAACACGAAAGGTCTGCCTATTTTCAAGAAACTTGTATCTATATGGTTGGCAGCTACGACCACAAACAGTGTGATGCGCCGTTTCATTAATTGTGAGAGATTGGATTGCTGCCATATTAATACCACTGATAACTGTTAAGGTGAAGCGCTGGGATTGTAGTGGATTTCTTGCTGACAAACTGGGTCATATTTGTGACAACTTGGTGCTTATATTGTGACTTTATATTGGCCGTGGCTAACATATACTTACCAGAAGCCAGAAAATCGTTCCTAACCTTGAACGAAAAGACCTGTCCATTTTCAAGACACTTGTGATACATTACTCGATGTGGTCTATATTTACTGCTACAAGCACAAAGCGCTTTTTCATTACCAGTGCAAGATTAGATGTCGCTATATTAATTCTCTCGATACGTCATAATGAGTAATGAAAATAGTAAAATTAGGCGTATGCCGCAAAATAATATTTCCGTTCGTTTCTGGTCGCCTAAAGATGACACATATATAATTCGCTCTGTATAAATTGCGGCGATAGAAATGAAACCGCCAACGGTGTAATAAAAGAATGCAGCATAATTATACATGTCTAGGTGTGAAGAGAATGAGTTAAAGTGGAAAAACTATAAACGACGTGTTTCGACGAAAGTGTCTGTTTCCTGTGGCTTCTTTAGGTTAGAAAGAAATAAAAAAAGACTGTATGAAAAAGACACTGCATTAGATATATGATAAGTGAGGACCATGAATCAAATTACGTTATCGCATACAGTGGTCAAACACTGAAGAGTTCCTATCAGACCGTTTATTTGTTTGTTTTTATATATAAACCCATGCATTAAGTTAAAAATGGAAAAAATATAAAATCGTTCTTGATAATGGCTAAAATATTATCCGAAAGCCACCGAATATGCAGAACCCTTGAAACAGTTTTCCACACTTTGTTTTTAAAAATGAAAACAATTATAAATTATTATAAATTATTATTATAGATAAAAAAGATTACTGCCCAAATATAAGTATCCTTCATATATATATATATATATATATATATATATATATATATATAAAAAGTGCGTAAGATATTTGAGAACATATGTTCTTTTTACTATAGCAGTATATTATTTGACTTTATATTTTCTATATTTCTGAACTATCAATGACAGACCCAATGCTTACACAGAAATGAAGAGTCACGCAGTTATGCTGACTATAATGACTGAAAATAGAAATTTCGAAATAATACGATTAAAGTCACCTAAACATAAAATATATCAAAACGTAAAAAAATTCCAGACTCCCTGATACCATTAAAACACTGGACTTTATTCGGTAAGTACAGCAGACCATTGATGGCAATACGAGAGGGGCCATGAGGCCGATTGCAAAAGAACATAATGTGTCAGAAGGAAACATAATATGTCAGAAAACCTAACGGAATATCCAAAACAATCTTAAAAATTCAACAGAGAAAGATGTCATTTAATTTTTCTTAGATGAAAAGAATTTTGACCAAGTTCAGAAATTAAACAGAAGAAATGAGGGATGGTTATGTTCAAACCTTTTGGAAATTCCAGGAATAATGCATACTAAATCTTTTGCATCTGTCATGGTTTTAGAGGGTTTTAGCAATGAAGGCCTGTGATGCTTTTTCAGTTTTTAGGCACTGTCTCAGAGTGAACTGTACTGCCAACTTAGATGTTCTTCAAACCGTGGTTAAGCCATGGATTGACAATTTAGGCAATGAAAGACCTTATGTGTTTCAACAAGACCTAGCACCATAATACAAAGCGCAGATAACGTAGGAATGAAGGATGGAGAATCTTTATGATCACATAAGTCATACCATTTAGCCTCGTGGCTTCCAAGATCTCAAAGCCATTAGAATACTATGTTTGAAGGTACTAGATAAAGAAATTAACTAGCACTCCCATAACACTAAAGAGTCCTTAAAAGCTTTAATAATCAGAGTAATGTCTAATATGAATAAGGACCACTATATCCTAGAATGTAGGCCATTCATACCGCACATAGAAGCCATTATCAAGCTACAGAAGACTTTATAAAAATACAAAATATGTTTATTCTTATCCACACAATTTTTCAGTAAAAGCTCATTATTATTTGTTTCTAATAATCATTTATGTGTAAGTATAAATCTGTTTTCAAATATCTTACGTACCCTATATATATATATATATATATATATATATATATATATATATATATATATGTCTGTGTGTGTGTGAAAAGTGTATGTATATAATTATAAATATCAATATATATATGCAATTTGTTATATATATTATATTGTTTATATATTATATAGGCGCGGTACTTATCTGAAAGTGCTCACTATCAGTGATAGAGCTGACATATTCATATAGATGAGATGTGAGTTTGTGATCCTTGCTTTAAGAGTGTGACACCCAGGATCACAAACTCACACCTATCTATCTATCTATCTATCTATCTATCTATCTATCTATCTATCTATCTATCTATCTATCTATTAAGAGTAGTACAAATTAATGGGTTGACAGTCAACCGTTTGTAGTGATTTAATTCATTAAGAGAGATCGATATTTAGTAGAAGATTAGAGATGGTAATATTTTTATCATGAGTTTATAATAAAAACATAGAATACTGCAACACATTATCTTATTAGCACCACGTCAGGCAGTGAAATACATTGTTACAGTTAGGAATTATTATGTATAGAAGAAAACAACACAATTTTTTAGCAAATCCAGACAATTAACGTGTTTTTTAGGTTTTATCTGAGTTAATCAATAGAAAATCAGGCCATGATAGGAAAAATTTGGTTGTAAGAGTAAAGGGAAAAAGACTTAAAATTACATAAGACCCGGACATTTTACGGGTAGAACACCCACTGAGTCGTATGCATATGCTTTACGTGCAGTGTATTAAAAAAACTTTCCCGTCTTTTTCTCTTGTCCACTACTTTGGGTTGAATAACAACTTTTAAAAAATTACAGTAACCGTTTTGCAATGACAGGCGATAAACCTTTAGGTTTGTAACATATGTATATCAATTCATTTCATCACTGGCATGAAAAATGCGTGGTCGAATGGTTAGAACGTTTGCTTTCTGATCATGAAGCCTTGATCAATTTGTTAGTAAGGTGACTTTTTGATATTATCGATCTGAAAGAGGCGATCCCAGCTTGTGGCACCTTTCAAAAGTGCCTGAAAACCATACCAAAAACTACAGACGTCACCACCGTTATAAGGTTTGGCTTTTTAATATGCTCCATGTCTTATCAGGGTCGTTGCCGTTTTTTCTTTTAATTTCCACACGTGGATGGCCAGTTTATTACAATTCCTAAGGTTTTCCTGCTTGAATGTAGACCTGTGATTATACCCGTGGTATTTAATAATGTTTTAGGTACACCCCAAGTATGTTTTTCTTTGTCTATCTGTATTCTGTACTTCTGCTTTGTAAATATTTTTTTGGTTTTATAAACTCCGTTAAGTAGGTATTTGATTTTCTCTCTGCAGTTACAATTTTCATTGACGATATTATGCTTCACGTTATTTTTTTTAATTACTGGCGTTTTGCTTTCTTATGTAATTTTTTTAAAATTACAAGTATAGCTACAACTTAATTTAGATGTATTGCTATTGAATATTAAAGTAATTCCGAGTTTCTAGGGATGTGTTTCCTTAATTTGAAAAGAGTTTGCTCTATTTTGGATTCTAGTTCTAAATTAAAAGGTGCGCTGAACCAAATAATGTTTCGTTTCCTAGCATTATTTTAATTTGCTTGTTTATTTGAGGTTATATTCTAATTTGTCTTTATAACCAATTTCATTTACTCCCTTTCATAATCTATTTTCTTTCTTACGTATATATATATATATATATATATATTAGGAAGGCATTTGGTGTCTGTTTGAATTTTAAATCAGTGCACCGAAGTTAGGGATAGTTTCTTATGTATACACTTGTGCATACGCTTACATGCATACACACCCACCCATTAGATGCTTTCTATGTATGTTTGTACAAACATTTACATATATATATATATATATATATATATACCCAATCATATTTACCTGTGCAAAATATACACTCGCATACACGCATATATACATTTAGTGTTTTTTGTCTACGTGACTCTAATAGGAACAGCCTGCCTTTTGACCACTAAAGGTCAAATATTTTATAAGTTGGAAAAAATATACTAAACAACCATGGCACAGTTTAATTCAAACCTATAATCTATTCCGGATTAGAAAAAAATATCATGCATGTATCGTAAAAACGAAAGTTTGTCAAATATTTGTTTATGCAAACCACAATGAATGAAAGGTATATGAAACTAGCCATAGGTTTACCTCTGAAAAAAAATTTAATATTTTGAAAAGAAGGTAGCTATTCTTCCTATATTTTGGCGTGTTTTAGTAGTCATGGCGAGATTGTCAAAAGGTTGAAATAGATTGAAACGAAAGAATGAAAATTTCCAAAGAAGAACAAGTTAACATAATAAGCAAAGTGTTAGTGAATCCAGGAGACCTACTCCTATTTTCTTCATTGTCAGTTACTACCAATGATAAACTAGAGGCTTATCAAAGTAGTTCTCTGTGGTACGATCATTATCAACACCTCACCAACAACATTTCAATTATTTAGACAAGACAGTCGTAATATGCAATCGAATACTTTTCTGACACTGTGTAGAATGATACTGAAATGATCTCCTTGTGAGTATATGATTATATGTATTAATAATAATAACAATAACAAGAAAGAACAGTCAACGAATACAAAACTTTGCCAGGGTATTACCGATATCATAACGATTAGCAAGAGATGATTATTAAAATCAGAAAGAATAACTCCACCGCTCTCAAGAGTGAAGGTACAAAAAATGATTTCGACTGTTCTCAAAATTTAAATTCACAATTAAAATAAAACAAGAGAGTTAATCTCATATTTAAAAAAAAACAATAGGGGAGTTAATCCAGCATTTGGCATTTCAAAGTAAAAAATTATGTTTTATTAATAAAAACTTTATACCATATTGGATCGAAAAAAAAATCTCATTTCTGAAAGTTTCATTTGATTCCATCCAACATGTCTTGAGATATATTAACTTCGGCAGACAAACAAACAAACGAACAAACAAAAAATATGAAAAGAAACCTTATACAATACGTTCGCCTTAAGGCGGAAGTAATAATAAGATACAAACTCTTACAGTAAAGAAAATATTTGTAAAACTTTTGCTTGCCTTTTTGACTGTTGCATTGTTCCACGGTACTAAAGATTACAACTGGATTTCTTTGTGATTCTGGGATGAGAATTTAGACACATTGTAGTAGAGATTTTTAAGATAGTACTCCATGTTAATATGAAGTAAAAATTTAATCTGAGACTGTAATTTGCAAACTTTGAACATGTTATCCACTTCAGAGGTCGAATGAGGTTCAAAAGATTACTACTCTCAAAAATGAACTTTGCCTGTCAATAACATCTCACGCGGAAAGTTTACGTCTGCAGAGGAAATATTCAATATCTTTAATTTGATAGTTATTAGATATAACTGAACAAATTTTCCTTAAGTTGAACATAGAAATAATGTTTTCTATTTCTACACCAGGGCACCAAATAAATGTGAAACACTTCAGTGATTTTCAGAAAGTCAAGAAGCAAATAATGAAAGAGATAAAAATTAAATAAATTAATAGTTATCATCGATCATCGCTCTCCATATTTTCCCTATATTTATTATCTGCGTATTTCCATCAGGTTTCCAAAAATTTGAATTCTTTCAAAATATATTTCAATCGTTTCTTGTTGCTTTCTCTAATGTTTTGAATTCAGACTCATGTTGCAAATTAAAAAGTAGTAAAACTAGTCGATGTTTCAGTTTAGTTAAATTTCGGATTTTAGTGTGATTCGCAGTGTTAGCAAGCCTTCTCACCTCCAATTTAACCTCTCTCTCTCTCTCTCTCTATATATATATATATATATATATGAGTACGCTTGTGATATACAATGTTAAATTCAAAACCTACCAAGGATTTTTGGATTTGGCAAAAGTTAGAATAAAATTAGTATGACGGATTTTGGTAAACAGACAAAAGAAAATAAAATATATGAAAGAAAACAAAATAATGAAAAAGCAAAAGAAAAATGAACAGAACAAAAAGACAACAACGGCTAAATAAAAACAAAGAAAATAAAAATGAAAAAGACAAAACATAAAACACAAAAAATAAAAAATAAACGTATGAAGAAAAAGCATAAAACTCAAAAGCCGAAATCAAAGACAAAACTGAGAACAACAAATACAGAAGATAACAAAAAATAAATCAAACGAAAAAAAATATAACAATAAGAACAAAAATATCCGTCACGTGTATCGCATACGTTTTAATATTAAACGTCGTAAATGAAGTTTCTATTGTTACCGAAGGGATTTCATCAGTCGGATTAAGCTCTCACTATTGAATATTAACTCGTTATTACTTTGGTTGTTCATATTAATTTCATAAATATATTTAGTTCATTAATTCGCATCTATCTGCATTATATTTTGCAGCTGCATATTTTGCTAAGAGATATTTCACTTGGAAATTATCAATGAAAATTCCGTTAATAAACAAAGAAAGAATACAATGAGAATATCAAAAGTAAAATGAACGATAATGCATTGCCTAATTATAAATTTGTCAAGGAAATCATACATTTTAGATGGCGATGCGTGTAGTGTAATCAATTGGAAAATGAGAATTCGGAGAGCCAGGTTCGAATTCCAGCCGTGTTCGTTACATTCACTTAAGCATACATAACATTAGAATAGATATGAATCCATCTCTTCCCCTCCACCAATTACAGGTTAAATAGAAATACCATTCTAGAGTGGGTAACACGATAAAATCACCCAACTTCCATTAAGCATGGGCTACTCGTGGGATGCAAACAGAGTGATTAAAATTCTTGACTGCGTGAGCTGTGCATTTTAGCGGGAAAAACGTTAAATCTTGCATGACAAAAGCATATGATAAAAGAAGCTAAACATTTCAGCTAATTTGCTATGCAGTGTTAAATATTTTTCTTTGCTCATGAAATGTATCAAAACTTTATAGCACTATTACACACATGCACACACTCACACGCACACACATATATATTTAGGAATGTGTAATCTATGTAGGCAAGTTAAGCAGTGCTTACCCTGAATAATTACATCAGTAGCTACATTTTGTTCCTGTGAATCAATATTCACGTAATTCAACAAAATTATGAAGGTTTTTCTGATTCTTATGCATAAATGTAAAATATTTTATTATTGATAGGTTTATAACATAATGGGCACAAACTGCCTACCCTACGTAATTACTGACGACACATGCCTCACACACACACACACACACACACACACACACACACACACACACACATATATATATATATATTAGGAAAGGAAACAGGGTTGTTCCAACGAGAGAAATTCGTTTCACCTGAACCGGTGTGTGTGCATGTATGCGCGTGTGCATGCGTTTGAGCATGCACGTGTGTGTCTGCATGCTTTTCGGTGTGTTTTTTTAATGTCGTTTTGTTGAGCGAAGGCTTGTATTATTCATGAATCTTTCTTCCTGCATTAATAATATTTCGTAGTCTGTATTTTTGTAAATAGGTGCAACTTTGAAACTGCCATCACTACATTCTGGGGGAGATATAGTTTCTTGTTGTATGATAATCTTATGTTGCTTTTATGAAAGGATATTCCATTATTCAAGCACTGTGTCACTCATATGTATATATTTCCGCATTTGTCGCATTATAGAGCGTAAACTACATTTTTTGAGTTGCAGGTCAGATCCGATTTTATTTCGAATGTAGTTGCTTTTTTAAACTGGAAGTATTTTCCTTCTATTATTATGTTGCATACTCCTCATATTTCTTTGCTGCATTTTGTGACCCACTGTATTGTGTGAGTTGGAATTTCGATGATGTTAGGATGTCTTTTCAATTTTTGGGCTGGCCTTTGCTGTTAAGCATTTTGGTTGTCTTTAAGATTTCTTTTATTTTTTCATTATTGTTGAGTAATTCCCTGTGTGTTTTGATCTTTGTGAATAATTCTGGATTGTTTTTGTTGTGTGTGGAAAGGTATGCTAGAATGTTTTCTTCGATTTCATGTTTTTCCTGTTCTTTCTTTCTTTCTTTTTTTTTTTTAATTCCGGAGGGATTCTAATGGTATGTTTTCTACTAGTTTGAAACCCTTGTTTAATAAAAAAGTGGGGTATCCTCTTATTTGTAATGTTTTCGTAGTTTTTTAGGCGTATTTTACGGAGGGTTTTGTCAGTTACTACCGTGCAAGTTTGTCGTGCTAGGGTAAAAACCACAAATTTATTCGCCCGAAGAGAGTCAACTTTTGATTCGAAACACGTGAAGCATCACAAATATCATTATAGACACTTAGAACACATATCATGTATAATATTTTTAAAAAACAAAAAATATACACTTTAAATAAAACGTTCACAGCCTCTCACACTTTTTATTCTATAATATATATATATATAAACTTATAAAAGAAAACTCAACAGATCATTTAGATTGGTTATAAATTATAATTCATTCAATGAGCTAAATTATCTCAGTTCATCAGACTACACAATATTCTTCTCATTCGGTATAAATATTTTCCAGAATAACATTTCTTCAAAATGAAATGGAAAACAAGTAACATGATTTAAAACAGAGACCTTAACTTTATCTAAGTACATTGCAGGATTTTACGGATTGAAGAAGTGAAGATGGAGATCTATCATTTAATGGGTAGACGTACCAGTATATGCATGCAACGATTCTATATTAATTATGTATGAAGTTAAGACTGTCCTATTTTTCACTGTGTGATTGTAAATGTATTTTAATATAAATATTTTATGTGTATAATGGTGCCCCTAACTGTAAGATTATATGAGTTTTTTTCATGTACATGGGTACATGTAATTATGTTCATTTTCCTTATATGTAGGGGCGGCCAAGAATAATTATGGTTTCATGTATGATTGCATGTTTCATTGTATGTATATTGTGTGTATATGAGTGTACCTAATTATATGTATGCTTCATGTATAAGAGTGAACCTAATCATATATATATTTTAAGTGTGTTATGGTTTATAAAATGGCGAGTGTTCAAAAACTAGAAAAAGATAGACACACTGACGCTATGAATTCAAAATTGGGCGGTAAAATAAGGAACCGTTTCTTTTGGTAGGAGTAGGAGGAACAGTAGGAGTAACAAGTAGGTGTTAAGGACAGTAGTTTTGTGTAGGAGATTTGAAAAGGAGAACGCTAGTCAGTTGACAACTAGAGTCCAGAAGGGATAGGCTCGTTTACTACTAGCATCCCACAGTGAAGGGAACCTAGCTAGTCTGCTCCTGTATCCACACAAAAATTAAAGATTGTAAATTGATGTAAAAACCTAAAGTTTTATATAAATAATAAACATGATTAATTCAAGTTTGTGTTATCTTCTAATTATACCAAAATGAAGCAATACAACAGTGGTGACCGTGACATACGAACAGAAAGCAACATCATATACAAAATATATATATATATATATATATATATATACACATATAAAAGGATAAATGGAGCAGACAGGAAAGGAAACGATTTATCAAGTCAATATCAAGGTACCGGAATTCATGGAAACTGCTGTAAATGGATTGTTTACGATATTAGAAGCACAGTTTCACTTGCGAAATGTGACAGCGTCGAAAACAAAGTTTTATACAGTAATATCGTCGTTACAAGCCGAAGAAGTGGGTAAACTACCAAATGCTACCCTCGCATCACAAGACTACGAGGAATTAAAACGGACTGATAGAAGCTCACGAACAAACAAAACTGGAGCTTCTAGAAAACTTAATGTCGGCTACGACTATTTCAGGACGACCGTAGACATATTTGCACGAAATGCTCTCCGTACCTAAACGGATAGGTATTAGCAACGACTTTGTGAGACACAAATTCCTGCAGGCATTACCGTCAACAATAACTCCAGTAATAGCCTCGCAAAAAGAGTTAAACCAGACCCAACTTGGCAGGTTAGCAGATGAACTGATGCCATTATTGAATAACGATAAGGCATTTGTTGTTCAGCGACCCTTATCTACTAAGAATAACCCACAAACAAATTATAAAGGAAAATACAGCCAAAACACTTCAGTGCCACTAAATGTCAGGCCATATCGGAATAACCAACGGACAAAAATTTGCAGAGCACATATTTATTTTGCCAATGAAGCAAGAACATGCAAACCTTGGTGTAAATGGCCCAAAAAGAACAATCTACAAATGTTGCCTAGTTCCCGACCAGAAACACCTACGGGAAGTGATTCGGAAAACTAATAGGGCGAACACGTTCACTCCCACGAGGTTCGCCGCTATTAGAAATTACCGCAAAATTAGAGGCTACCAAATTAAAATTTATTGTAGATACTGGCGCAAGTATCTCAATATCAATATTACCAACTTCTGCAGTAAATGGTATTACATTATAATCAACTCCCATATCACTATCCACTGCAAATGGGGAGAAAATAAAATGCTACGGACAAGCGAGTTTGGAAATTGGAATACCCAGTTTAAGGAGATCTTTTACTTGGACATTCGTGATCGCTGATATCACCAACCCACTCCTTGGACTAGATTTCCTCAACAAGTTTGATCTAATAGTAGACTGCAGTAGCAAAACCATTTACGATCCTACAACAACCCAGAGAAAGAGTTTAAAAATATCTGCATCAGCGGTGAATCTAATCGTAAATGAAACGGAGCTCCCGTCATTCATACGGAACATGATTAAAGAAAAATATCCGAACCTAATCACACCACATAAGAACAGTAACAAAAAACACTGCGGCGTCTATCACAGAATTGATACAGGAAGTCATACGCCAGTATTTGCAAAACCCAGGCGGCTTAATGTAGAAAAACTGGAAACCGCGCGTAGCGAATTTAAAACCCTACAAAAAGACGGAGTGATCTCCCTTTCCAAAAGCGAGTGGTCTAGCCCACTACAGATAGTATCTAAACAAAGCGGTGGATTTAGATGTTGTGGAGACTATCGTTCTCTCTATAGCATAACCAAGACCGACAGGTACCCTCTACCAAATATAATCTCTTTTTCAGCAAAACTTGCGAACAAACGACGATTCCCCAAAATCGATTTGATTTCAGCCTACCACCAAATTAAAGTTCATCCGGACGATGTAGCAAAAAATGCTCTCACCACCCCATTTGGTCTTTATGAATATAATTATATGCCGTTTGGATTAAAAAATGCGTCAGCTACATTTCAACGGTATATGGACAAAATTTTTGAAGACATTGATTGTGTTATATATATGTATTGATATTTTAATTTTCAGCAATGATGAGATTTCTCATAAAAAAGAAACTGAAACTATTTTTAATATTTTAAATGAATACAATTTCAAAATGTCAGCCACAAAATCTGTTTTCAATGAGATTTCCCTAGATTTCTTAGGCTTTCATATTAGCGTAGATGGCATTAAACCTACAACTAGTAAAATAGAAGAATTCAAATCTTTTCCTTACCATAAGGACGTAAAAGGGCTACGCAGATTTCTTGGAATGGTAGGATTTTATAGAAAATTAATACCAAAATATTCAGAGATAGTCTTAACCCTATCCGAGAGAATGAGGTTATCCGCTAAAGGCTCGTTCACATTAGATGAATCTGAACGACAATCTTTCAATTCTGTAATTAAGAAACTTAATGATACATCCTCATTAGCTCACCCTGAATCTAACTGTACAAGTTATCAATTAGTCACTGACAGTAGTAATTATGCTGTCGGTGCGGCATTGCACCAAATGGTAGAAGGAAATCCAATACCGATCGGATTTTTCTCTAAAAATTAACCCAAACACAAATGAGATATTCTACATTCGATCGCAAACTTTTAGCAGCTTATTTGTCAGTGCTGCATTTCCGTCACCTCATAGAAGGTCGCCAAGTGCTACTTTTAACTGACCATAAGCCATTGTGCGGTGCATTTTATAGTTTAATCCCCGCTAAATCAGACAGACAACAACGACAATTAGCTATCCTGACAGAATTTACTTCAGATATTGAACATGTAAAAGGTAGTCAGAATATAGTTGCTGATTGTCTATCTCGACCAACTCTTGCTGTACAAATAGATGCGTGTGATTTACCTGCACTTGCAGAAGCACAGGCATCTGATACAGAAATTCGATCTTTTCAGGACTTAAAAAAATTCACCATACCTGGAGATAACCAATTTATATGGTGTGACTTGTCAACGTCTTACCCCAGACCTGTTGTTCCATCTAAATTGCGTGAGTTCATATTCTATAGTATCCATTCCATAAATCACCCTGGCATTAAATCATCCATTAAGATGATTAAAGCTAGTTATTACTGGCCAAACATGGATAAATCAATCAAAGACTTTTGTGCATCATGCACAGCCTGCCAACAAGCAAAGGTCTACAAACATACAAAATAACATATACAGACATTAGAAATACCATCAGCTAGATTTCACACAGTCCACATAGATATAGTAGGACCACTCCCACCAGCAAAAGGCCCAAATAGCAGTTACATCCGCCCGTATAGATATATCCTCAGATGTATTGACCCCACAAATCGTTGTGTAGAAGCACAACCCATCAGCGAAATCACTGCAGCTAATGTAGCTGAGGATTTTATAAACACATGGGCCACATATTAGGGTGTCCCGCTGCATGTTATAACCGACAGAGGCCGACAATTTGAAAGTGAGTTCTTTAGTGAAGTAGCAAAATTAATTGGTTTTTATAGACTATGTACGACAGCTTCTCATCCTCAATGTAATGGTTTGATTGAAAGAATGCACAGGACCATTAAAATTGCTATTATAGCACGAAAAGAGTCCTGGCTCTCAACTCTTCCAATAGTACTTCTTGGGATTCGCAGTATGCCCAATATCTCTGATTTGTCTCATTTTTCTGCTGTTACAGGCACACAATGTTTGCTACCCCAGCTACTAATAGATAGCACAAGCGAGGAGACTATAACTCAAAAGTTCTTAAGAGATTTACATAAAACCATGTCATAAATTGATGTGTGAGACTTCACTAAAAGAGTTTGCAAAATCTTATGTCCCAGAAAAAAGACCATTATAGGCAACCTATTCAGGTCCCTACACAGTCCTTCAGCGAACACAAACATATTTTCTGGTTAAGATAAATAATGATATGGATACTCAAGTTTTTGTGGACAGGTTGAAACCATATATAGAAGTACAAAAATAAATAGTAGAGAAAAGATGAATAAAAACAAAACGCTTAGTGATTCAGAACAAGAATTAAATACAAGAAATAAAAAAGAAGATTCTCCCATGATAAATACAAAATCTCGTTCAGGTCGGAAAGTTTCCTGGAAGAAATATAACGAGTACTATTATTATTAGTGCACTCCGTTCCAAAGGAGGAACTTCTGTTATGGTTTATAAAATGGCGAGTGTGCTAAAAATAGAAAAAGATAGACACACTGATACCAAGAATTCAAAATTGGGCGGTAAAATAAGGAACCGTTTCTTTTGGTAGGAGTAAGAGTAAGAGTAGGAATAAGAAGTAGGAGTTAAGGACAGTAGTTTTGTGTAGGAGATTTGAAAAGGAGGACGCTAGTCAGTTGACCACTACAGTCCAGAAGGGATAGGCTCGTTAACTACTAGCATCCCACAGTGAAGAGAATTTAGCTAGTCCGCTCTTGTATCCGCACAAAATTTAAAGGTTGTAACTTGATGTAAAAACCTAAAGTTTTATACCAAAAATAAACATCATTAATTCAAGTAACTCAACAAGTGTATGTGGAAGAACCTTATTATATGTATGTTGGCGTTAATTTTGGATTAAGGATGTAGTCAATTGTACCCTCTTGAATTGATTATACCATCCTGTTTTGATCAGTTTACTCATGTATGTAAAATGTGGATATCGAAATCCAAAGGAGATATGCCGGCATCTGTATGTAATCTTTGTCACGAAGTATGGAATGTGAAATATCCTACCAGTCGAGAGAGCGCAGAGATAAGAAATTAACATGTACACGTTAGAAAGTATGACTGCAGCCGTCACACCCACACACAAAAAAGCTAAATTAAGTAAGTTAAAAGTAAAGATAAAACATCCTTGAAAATAGTTAATAGAATAAATATGAAGAATATGCAAACAATTTTTACACCACTGTGGTTCCCAAAAAACAAAAACAAAAAAACAAACATACGAACACGAAAAATTAAATAAAAAACGTAATGCCTTGTTAGTCGTTTTTATGTTATATATATATATATATATATATATATATATATATATACATACACACACACACACACTTATATATATATATATATATATATATATATATATATATATATATAAAGAAAATCAGCCCCTTACGCTACTATAATTTCAACCTTTCGTATCGCCAAGTGTTATTATAAAAAGGTTGAAAACATAGTAGTGGAATGAGCTGATTTTCAAAACTTTAAAATTTAAAAGCTCTACGTGATATATCGTCATTATCTTTTATTTGAATGTGTATTGAGCACATTTATACAACTAGTCTAATTTGACTCTGAACGATAACTTCTTAATAATAATAATAATAATAATAATAATAATAATAACATATATATATATATATATATATATATATATATATATATTATTAATTATTACGTGAGAACATGTGCAAAATACAAACTAATAGAAAATTGTACATTTTGTTTCGACATTGAAAGAAATAACTGCCTGATGAGACATTTTTCTTCCAGTTAATAATAAATATTCATTGCTCTATTTTTATATTGAGCACTGTTTTAAATTAATGATTTGAACGTTGCAATTCTTTTCTTCATTATAATTAATTTGCAGATCTATCTATCTATCTATCTATCTATCTATCTATCTATCTATCTATCTATCTATCTGTGTGTGTGTGTGTGTGTGTGTGTGTGTGTGTGTGTGTGTGTGTGTGTGTGTGTGTGTGTGTGTGTGCGTGCGAGTAAGAACGTGTCGCTGGAAGTCATGAGACACGGATGTAAATGTATAAAGGTAATATTTTTCGTCATTTCTTGACATCACAGAAGTTCCCAGACTTTTATCAGTTGTGCTCAGTGGAAAGATCAGCTACGCCGCTCTTCACAAGACGAGGTTAATTATCTGAGTTCGGACTGGATACGATTGTAGGTTCCAAATATGAGCATAGGCCTCGAATAAACGTGTCATGCAACTACTTTTTAAGTAGCTTATTACTTGTTTTCCTGTTTTTGCCCTCAATCTTGTGTGAGTATTTCAATTTTGAAGCTTTCATTCCTGTTTATTATTTTAGAATTGCTACAGATGCTTTTTCTGATGATAAATATATTTTTCCTAGTTCCACTTTTTTCTTAGACTCATCGTTGTTCACATATCTTAACCATAGTATTCTCAGAATGTATTGGTTGAATTACATTGCACCAGGTCATGACTTATGAGGAAACTATTCGTTATTCTTTGCGATATTGATATTTAAATATTATATAAGAGATCTGTAATCATTTATTTGTCAAGATATGTTCCTCTCTTTGGTTAGATTTAGGAAAACAGCGTTTCAAATAACCGTGCGAAGACAAGTTAGGAAACCAATGTTGAATGTTAATAGCCGAAAAAGCGGTCTCAGATATCCCCTTTAGATTCTGAATTATTCTGAAGAATGACAGGAATCCAGTCACACAGGAAAAAAGAATGGTACTATATTCCTACATATGAGAAGTCAATGGAAGTTTCTTGCCTAGAGTAAGACTCCCTTCACCTTAATAAAAATATCACGTTTAGTGATTTAGTCAAGGCTTGGTAATTTTTCGGGACTTTACTGAAATTTTTATTTCGTTAACTCATCGTATTGTGTAACTCGTCAACATTTGTTGTTATTATCAGTTTGGATTTGAAGATAGAATAGAAACAAATGCGACAGGGCTTTATTTGTTATATTCACATAAGATAATATATCTTTTCATTATTGAGTATAATCCCATTTATCTGGTGGATTGTTGTTCCTCTGTGAGTATAAGTCAGTTTAGGCTTCGATTTGATGTCACAAATGCTGGAGATGCTGCAATAATATAAATAAAAATAATAGTCAAATTATGCAAGGGGAGGCGGGTATGAGGTATAAGGCAAAACCTGCATATTTATTATCATAAATATTTAGCAATTTGAATTATTCTCTAACAGAAAAACGTCTTTGTGATTGACCAGTGACCCTTTTTCTATATATCGTCTGCTTCCAGTTGACGCCAGTAATAAAAAGAAGAGTTCAAAATGATAACGACAAGGCAAAGATACTGAAATCAAACAGATACAGAAATTCAAATTGCCATGAAGCTTTCTAACAGAGGAGTGAAAGTGTGATACTAAGATCTGACGGCATATTGGCGTGATTAAGAAGTCATTCCAAAAGCTAAAATACAAGAAGATTTCACGGAAAACAGAGAAAATATTACTAGATTGTTATGTGGTATCTGTTTTCATGCATGGCAGAAAATGTGGGATAATTTTCTCAAAGATGAACGAGAGACTCGAAGAAACACAAATGTGGTTATACAGAAGTATACTGGGCATACCATGGACCAAACATATGATGAACGACAAGGTTTTAAGGAGGATACAAACGAAAAGAAACTTATACTTATCAAAAGGAAGAGGCAACTGAAGTATCTGGGACATATAATGAGGAAAGAGGGCTAGGAGAATTTAATAATCACAGGACGGATAGAAGAAAAATGAGACAGAAAAAACCAGCGCGAGACATACTTGATGGGCTTTTGTAAGCGGATGGAGGAACAGGGATTGAGAGATATAAGTAATATAGTTAAGAACGACAAGGGATAGGGGTAAGTGGAAGTCCATGATCGTCTACGTCCTGGAAGGACATGGCACATAAAAAGAAGGCTTTCTAACTGTTGTGGATTCCGGGTGATGAACCGCACAAAATAATAAACAACAAAAACAAATATTGAGATAGAAAAGTAGGTATATTGAACGTAATATACGAAATTGAACGTAGGTTAGTAAATCCAGGAATACTATTAGTATTAAATAAATATATACAAGTCTTGAAGTGAATTCCTTGGAAATAATATATTCGTGTATATTATTGTAGCTGAGTGGAGCTCAGAGCTAGTATGGCTTTTGATGCGTTAGTCTCTGGGCAACTTTGGTATCTCTCGGTAACTTCCGTATCAGTTCCGGTACTCTCCGATAACTCCTAACGGATCTCTACGATTCCTCTCAACTCTCAATTACTGTTCTGTCTATTGCAGGAGTGTATGTATACTCAGTCGAGTCCATTATCATATACAAAGGGGAGATCCCATAACAACATCATAATCATTGATATCGGCTCGGAACAAGAAATCGGAGAGCCGAGTTCGAATTCCAGTTGAACTCGTTGCATTCGCTTACGTATAAATACTCTTAGGAAAGTCATAAATCCATTTATTCTTTCTCCATCTATGGGTTAAATATCAGGAAAGACTGGGTCTATAGCTCTGGTTGGCAACTAGTCTACAGCAGAAAATAATGGCAGTACTGGAAAAATATCTGTCCAGTCAATCATGTCTGTTTCGAGAAAATAATCGATCAAATATGTATCACGTATGGCATTTGACTGACTAATAGACACGGCTTTTTATATCGCTTCTGACAGAAACTATATTTTTATATTCTCTGATGTAGGGATGGTTTAGAGATGGGTTCTATTTCGTCACGGTGTCCTAACTATTTTTTCAATCAATCTCGACAAAAATGTCTGCGCTTGTAAAAATCCGACGCAATCAAGGAGGACGAAATATTTTTCAAGACCAAACAAATTTCATCATGCTCTCTGAAAATAGATTCATATTACTGCACAATTACTGCAAATAACCTATTCTGAGGAAAAAATATAAATCGTTTACACGATTTCTATTTCTGACCGTATGGTAAAAGAAAACAAAAACAGTACTTTCAATTAATTTGGACATGTGATATGTAAAATCTAATCTTAAACCTATTTCGAAATGAAGAAAGAAAACAATAGAAAGGTTATCCACTCTAATATTAAATAATATGTAAGCAAAAAAATAAAACATTACACGGCAATAATTAATGGTTATTTTATTTTAAATATTGACAATTTCTCCTGAAACTGATCATATAAAATGCAACGGATTTTCTGTCGATGTTAATAAAATTATCTTTTTTCCAGTAATGATTCTACCCTTACAGTTTTTCTTTTATCCACATAATATGCATAAAAACTCACTGTGCTTCTATCATGAATTCTCTTTTTTCTTCTTTGTTTTCATGTATTTTTTCTTTGAGATTTTCAAAATACGTGACTATATAACAACTTTTGCTGCAGTTGCTTGATATTAAATTTAGAATTACTTCTATAAAATTTGGGAAACTAAGGTCATTATTCTTTCATAGAAATATTACTTTGACTTTTCTTAATCATTTTTTCAGTCTTGCGTGGTACAATATATTTTCTATCCAGGTTCTTTTATAACAAGCCCGTTTTTATAAGCGGTTTCTTTGTTTTAATCTATTTTTTTCTTTCGCTCTGTTTCTTTGTTTCATGTTTCATCTCTTTAATGATGCTTTGCATTACCGTTTGTATTTATTTTTCGATTTCTAAGTTTTAATTTCTCTGCAAACAATTCATGTGCGAAATGATTATCTCCTTGTCGTGTTTGTTTTCGTCATCTGTTCCACCCAGATTAAATTCATCACGTCGCCATCGATTTTTCCAGGTAGTTTCAGATTAGATTTGAGACTTTATTGTTACTTGTAACATCAATCTTTATATTTAAGCCCATTAGAACACATAATTCATATATATATATATATATATATATATATATATATATAAATAATATTCGCTGAAACTCTCGATGCTTAAAATCCTCAAAATGATATCTAAATAAATAATAAAATAATGAGATTTCTGTTTAAATATTCTTAATGTCAAAGCAATACAAACGCGTTTTTTTAATAGATAACCTGTACTTTATTTAAATTATTTGCTTTGGAATGTTCTCGAGTTGGTGTGGATTTTTTAAAAATCTTAGAACGAAAAATGCCATCGACAAATGGCGTGCAGATTTCTGCGGAAATAGATTTTATTTCACATTTAAAACATTAGCAAAGACTTTAAAAATATTAAGTAAAAAAATTATATCTTTAAGACACAAGAAACTATTGGGTTCGAAGGAACATTCGTAAAAGAAAAAATATGAACAAAGGAAAAAAATAAAAGAACAACTACTAAGAAAACAAAAAATTACGATTGACATTAAATTAAAACTTTTTAAGGTCAGAGTTAATTGGAAAGCGAGAAGCCGGAAACCACGCAGGAAGAATGACAGAGGAAAATTTTAGCGTAGAACATACTGTAATATCTACAAAATTCATAGAAAATTTATGAGACCTAACTGCCAATCTAATATCGCACTTAAATACGTAAAATCGATGTGCCAAATCTCGTTAGAATAATAATCAAATCAGGAATACACATCCTTTTATAACTCAACGTAAGTGTTATTGCAAGGATAACATCATACAGTCCAATCTTTATCACTTTACAGTGAATGGTGAGTTATTCGTATCCCAAGTGGAATCCTATACAAAAGAAAAAAAAAACAAAAAAAGAAAAAAGCGGAAACTCAAATATTCATGGGCAATCAGAACTCACTATATATTTTCTGTCCCTGTTCTGCCACCTATTTGCCCAACATTGTTATATAGGCTATTCGCTGCTTTCCTGACCGGCAAAAATATGATTGACAACAGTATATTCCAGCCGTGGATGGTGGTGAAGAGGTGCAACACCAAAGACAAAAACACGGGCTATAGCCGACAAGGATATGATATGCATCAAAGGCAGAAAACACAGGCGCCAACAAAGGCTTGTAACGCGATAGCCGACGAAGATATGATTGACAAACATAAAGGCGACAACCGCCTTAAAAAACGCATCCGGCAAAGATGATTGACAGATGTATTTCGGCAATGATTGACAAATAAATGTGTGACAAACAGAAAAAGCAAAAATGTGAAAAAAATCTTGGTTTATTGCGATTTTTGGCCCAAAATAGAAGAATAGAAACAAGAAAAGAAGAGAACACACACACACACACATGCACACACACGGAGAGAGAGAGAGAGAGAGAGAGATACAGAGAGTGAAAGAGAGAGAAAAAACAAAGAATTCTAGCTGGCTAACGACTCTCCGACAGCCCCTGCGTGATTATCTCCTGCTACCCTCCGACTCTCCACAATCCTCACCGACGATGAATAAAAATATAAAAATATGTTTTTATATATACGTCTTCGTTGTTATACGTTAAGGATCATTGTTTGAACAGACAGCTAGCAGCGTAATATAACAGCCTTCAGTATGTTCTGTGAGTCTTAAATTCTCAAAGCCCTCTTTCTTTCTGCGTCCAGGACGTCCAACTATTTCATTATGATTTTAAGTTGACATATCGTTTTTGTTTCTGTTTTCTTTAAAACTTCCTCCTTGTCTCTAGGATATGTCTGTAGAACAACATCAACTTTTCTCTCGGCAATTGTATTATTTAATTTGTGATACTAAGGGCGATTTTTTAAATTTTTTTTTATAAGCGTTTCACCCCGAGCAAGGCATGTCACTGCCACTACAGCGCAGGGGGCTACGTAGAGTGGAGAAAGGCTGATTAAATATAGGAAATGTCAGAGGGTGGGTGATAGGCGGGTAAGGATACCGAGAATGAGGGTTGGGTAGATGAGAGTGTTCTGAGAATAGTTGGGAGTTAGTGTGATAGGAGGTGTCTATTGACCCTACATTTAAACACCTGGAGATTATAACTGTCGGGAAAGCAGACTTGTGAAAGGGAGTTCCACAGGCGGGAAGCGCGAGAAAAGAAGCTGTTGGAGTAGAATTTACGGTTACATCTTATTTGTTTAACTGTAAAAGGGTGGGACCCAGTTGCCAATCTAGTATCTCGTGCAAATTCGAGCTTAGGCGGCACCAATGATCTAAGCTCATCGGAGCAGAAGCCATGAAAGTACTTGTAGAAGAGGCACAGGGAAGCCACATCACGCCGGTGAGAGAGCGGCTGCAGCCGGTCTGCCAAGTCAGTATCAACCACGTTACAGATCCTCCTTTGTATTTTGTCAAGAAGCCCAAGGAGAGCAGCAGGGGCACCCGACCAGATATGGCAGCAATATTCAATACACGGGCGGATGGTAGATTTGTATATGTGCAGAATAGATTCAGGTGGGAAAAATTTCCGGGCCCTGCACAGGGAGCCGACTTTCATAGCAGCAGATTTGGCAATGGATTCAATATAGTCATTCCATTTGAGGTCCGCCGAGAGTGTAAGGCCAAGGAGGCGTAGTATTTTACTCTCTGGGAGGCTAGCCAGCGAGGGTGAAATGTGGACGTTATTTAGTTGAGCCTTAGTTCTGGGTGGGAAGTCTGGTGTAGGTATTCCTAACGAGTCCAGTGTCAAATTGGTTGATAATCTACGGGCAAAGCATTCAGCCTTGTCGGCTGGGGAGGTAAGAACTTCAAATTCATTGATTAGTGGGGGTATTGAATTCTTGTTCCTGCTGAGCACGCTTTTGCAGAGACGCCAGTAATCTTTGGAGCCAAACTTAGAGGATGCTATGCGTTGCATAATTCTGGTAGCAATCGCCCTCATTGCTTTTTTCAGTACCTTTTTAACACTTGTTCCGTGCTGAGGTGAAAAGGCGCCTGTTTTGGTTCGATGAGCAGCTTCGACAGAGCCGGAAGAATTGGTTCCGGTGGGCAATGGCGGCCGAGCAAGCGGGTGAGAACCAGGGGGACGAATTTGGTTTTAGTTGGAATTTCCTGGCCGAGATAAAAGCATCGATGCCAGCCTTAACCCAAGAGGAGACTTCGGAGGCACAGTCTTCGACAGGAAGATCGAAGACGTTGTTCCAGGGGACGTCGCAGAGGAAGTCCCTGAACGAGTCCCAGTCGGCTCTTTGGTAGCAGTATGATATTCTGCTGGTCTGGTTTTCTTGGGTAAACAAAGACAACTAGATTTTCGGTCATTTCATTTGAAATCAAAACATCATCCGATAATTAAAAGTGTCTTTGATTTTCAGTATCCTGCTTTTATGTCGTCTTTATGCACCACACGTAATAGTCATGGGCATGACGATAAACTACATCCGGCAGGAAGTCCTCTGATTAGAAGATTGAGAAGCGTGAAACCAGCTCTTAATTTTTGTTGTACCCAAACCCAGACTTGGGTAGTAGCACCTGTTAGAGTTCATCTATGAGGAAATAGTGTGTGCCCAATTAAAAACAAAACATTTTGAAAATATAAAAGTACATTTTTACAATTCAGTTATTGACAAAACATTTTTTTTATAGAAAAATTAACAACAATATCTATTTATAGGCGAATAACCAACGATTCATTTTATCTGTAGTTGGCGCTATAACATTCTGTTCAAAGTACTTTGGCATTAAATAACCCGTAGAGGTGTTGATATGCTGCGACACAAAATCATCCAATCAACCTTGCACCACACACAGGTGTCATTTTTTGACATCCCAAACAAAAAAAATGAAACACTGGGTCATCTCTTTTCTAGGTTTTGGTTGGTTTATTTATGAGCATATCAACTTATTATGAGTCATTTAAATGGCAGTCTTTTTAGCTCTGGTATTCTTTTTTCAAAAAATGATTGCTAGCAATATTCCTCTTTCTTCAACAATAATGTATTGGTGTTTATTTTTCTATGAAAATGTATTCCTGGTATTCTTACTACAAATAAGTATTTGTATACTTTCATATTTTAACCCGTTTAGGGATTCACTATTTGGTCATAGCTGGGACCCTAAATGTTACTCTCACCTAGGGGGGACCTGTGAACAACACCAATCAACAGGTCGGTCCACACTCCTCAAAAACTCCGATCCAAGGCTTTGCTGACGGATGTATTTTAACATCATATCTAGGACGACTTTTATCGATATAAACTATATACTATTTTCTTACACTAATGATTATTACATACGTTTACATAGTATTAGAAAAATTCACATTTTAATTGTTTATTTCTGCTACTCGTTGAAAAGCTTCAAGCTATAATATACTCATGTGTGATGTTTCTCTACGCTAAGTATTTGTAAAATAAAGAAAATTTCAATTGTAGACTTGAAACCATACCTAAATGAAATCAATCAAATTGACAGGAGGTTAATATGATGTATAGGGTGTTCTATTAAGACAGAACAAAGTTAGCAGTATATAAAACAATGTTATTGTTAAATCATCGTTGGTTTCACTATTGGATCATATTATTTGAGTCATGGCAATTATGGCTTAAATCAATGGCTACGGGTGTTGAAGATTTGTAGTTTTAACAAGACGGCCCCACATGTCACACAGCCAATGCAACAATGGCTTTATTGAGAGAGAAGTTCCCAGGTTGCAGCATCATTCGAAACAGTAATGTCAATTAGCCACCACGATCGTGCGACATGACGCCTTTAGATTTATTCCTTTGGGGTTTTCTCAAAAGTAAGGTCAATTCCAACAAGTTAACCAACAATTCAACAGCTGAAGAATTAGATTATAAGGCATATTGATCAGAGTGAGGTGAAAATATGCTATGACGTCATCAAAGATTTTGACCATCGAGTGGAGGTGTGCCGCTTGGCTATAGTATTTTTCAACATGATTTTTATAACTCAAGTAATACGATTCAATAGTGAAATCAATAAAATTTCAACTATAACACTATTAACTTTGATACGTTTTAACAAAGGACCCTATAAATTGGTAGCAAAAATTACTGGTTAATCTGTTGGAATCATTTTAACAGCGACCGAATTCACCAAGCATGAGAAAGCAAGCGGTTTTCACGTTTGAATCGAGAGTTATACAATAAGCCATTTGTCACAAACTTTTACTTCACTTTGGATTCAGTCAGTATGTTTCTCTTTGCAAAATACCTGCTGTCTTTGATCCCTTTTACAGTCATTCCAATTATCATTCGTGTGCACATCCTTTTCTAGTTGGGGTATTTGTAGTACCATGCTTTACACGGATATGTGTTCTTGCGTGTACTTCCGGTTGTCAAACCTGAAGCCACATTATGCATAGTCTTAAGCACCTTCTGACCAGATGCTATTGCTATTATCGAGAGATAATTATAATTATTTTGGCCATTTTTCATAATCTTTTCATTCTTAATAACGACCTTCTTCTTAGAAGCTTTATTGCCTCGCTTGTGATGAAAAAATTAAAAAACAAATACGATATATACTTGCGTATCATGCCACATTTGAGGACATAATATTCAATATAATTATGCCTGCATGATGCGCAAATATATACGGTACACAGTGAAAACTTATAAATTTGTTCGTTATAAATTCGATTTGTGTCGATTTGCTAATCCAATGTCACAATGAAAATCAGGTTTTTATCTATTCTAGTATATATTAACAGTGCAATGACTGCTGGAATGTTCTCTGGCATCGCTTCTTCTAACCACAATTTGAAAAAAAACATTCTTTATTCTAATATTGAATATTACTTAATTTCTACCGTGTTTATTGGCTAATCTTGATAAAAATAAAAGTTCATGTCTGGATCACGATTTTGTTATGACATTATACAAAAGCGTGAAATAGTTGGAAATTGAATTTCAAGAAAAGTATTTTCCGCAATTATAATGGTTCGTTTATAAAAATAGGCGTTACGGGTAAGAAAAATAGATATCGTAATTATTTTATTTATTTTATTTTTTTAATCATTTCAACCCAAGCAAGGCAGTTTTACTGTTACTGTTGCACAGGGGGTTACATAGGGGAAAATGATGAGAAAGAGGGTTTAGTTATAGGAAATATCGGAAGGAGGGTGATAGACAGATGAGGATAACGAGTATGGGGGCGGGGTAGATGGGAAGAGAGTTTGAGAGAATGGGTGCGAGTTAGTGTGATAAGAGGTGTCTATTGACCTTACATTTAAATTTCTGGAGATTGTAACTGTCTGGATAGCAAGTATATGGAAGGGAATTCCACAGGTGGGAAGTGCAAGAAAAGTAGCTGTTAGAGTAGAAATTGCGGTTACATTTTATCTGATTCACTGCTAATCTAGTATCTCGTGCATATTCGTACCTAGGTGGCACCAGTGAGCTAAGTTCATCGGAGCAGAAGCTGTGAAAGTATTTGTAGAAGAGGCACAGGGAAGCTACATCACGCCGGTGAGAGAGTGACTGCAGCCGGGCTGCCAAGTCAGTATCGATCACATTACAGATTCTCCGTTGTATTTTGTCAAGAAGCCGGAGGAGAATAGCAGGGGGACTCGAGAAGATGTGGCAGCAGTATTCAAAACACGGGCGGATGGTAGATTTATATATGTGCAGGATGGACTCAGAGGGGAAAAACTTCCTGGCCCTGCACAGAGAACCGACTTTCATAGCAGCGGAGTTAGCAATGGATTCGATATAGTCATTCCACTTGAGGTCCGCTGAGAGTATGAGGCCAAGGAGGCGTAGTGTTTTTACTCTCAGGGAGGCTAGCCTGTACCATGCTAATGGGAGATAGGAGCGATTGCCTATGATGGTTAATTGACAGCAGCTTCGTTTTGGAAGCATTAAATTTTAAGAGCCATTTCGTACTCCAGTCCACCACGGATTAGAGGTCCTTCTCAAGCTCGGCAGCGAGATTCGCTTTGTCACCCTCACCAGATTTTTGATCGACGGGAGAGTAAACTGTGGTGTCGTCAGCGTACATGCCTTTTTGGGATTTCTTAGCATCGGGGAGATCGTTAATGTACATCAGAACTAGGATAGATCCTTGAGGAACACCCGCGTTCGTACGGTAGTTTTGGGAGGCATGTTCGTTTAATACTACCTTCAATGTGCGATTAGAGAGAAATGACTGCATTAGGTCAAACAAATGTCCAGTTAAAACCATGCCAGACTCTGTTGAACGCTTTGGAAATATAAAAAGCAACGGTTCGAGCTTTGCCATTCTTGTCGAGAGCCTGGTATATATATTCAGTGATGGTCGTTAGCAGATCATCAGTAGACTTGGTGAAGCGGCAACCATACTGTTTGTTCGAAAGGAGCCTGTAGGCTGTAAGATGCTGAACCACATCGGCGTTGATAATGGCTTTGAATACTTTGCCAGAGATCGGAAGAAGGCTGATAGGGCGGTAATTAGCGGGGTCCGAGGGTTCTCCAGTATTCTTAAATATAGGAACAACAGAGGAAGACTTCCAACAGGCAGGAAAGCAGGAAGCAGATAGACAGTAGTTTTAGAGCTTAGGGAGTACAGAGGAGAGTTCAGGGGCACATTTCTTTAAGACTATGATTGGGATTCCGTCCTCACCGCTCGCTTTGTGAGGGTCAAGTTTTGAGATTATGTCAGAGACCAGCGAGGGGATAGTGTAGACGCCATTCAGTTGAGCCTCAGTTCTAATTTTCAATGACTTTGATCAACATTAAGACTTGTTATTCGTTTCTGTGAAAAGGTTAACCTTCATAGATAAAATGTGTATTTATTTATTTATTTTAAATGTGATCGTGAAATGTATAACATGAAATTAAATATCGCAAATAATCAAATTAACAATATTTTTTAAAATATAAAATAGATGATCCATGTTAAATATAGTAATTTTGTAAAACATAAAGACTGTTAAATATCATGTGCCGTAATCACACTAATAAATCGTATTTTCAGAAAATACAACGCAAGAATTTACACATTTGATTATAGAAAAGATAGATAATTAGTCAAATAACATACTATTAAACGATTAAGAATGTTTAAACTTTTCAGGAAAATCAGCCAGAATATTTCACATCATATAACCTAGTATATCTAATAATAACCTGCAAAGTCTCAAGTTACACAGAACTAGTATTATTTATGAATTCACATGATAAAACCAAATTGAAAAATATTCGACAATATATGTCTATCAAGAAAACTCACATTCCCATAACTGTGGTCAAACAGAACATGCCACCATTTTGCCATATTATGTCCATAAAAGAAAGAAAAAGGCTTATACGAACAAAATAAATAAATAAATAAATCAATAAATAAATAAAATACGTAGATGTAATAGAAGTTCAGTTGTCAGTACGTTTGACAACTCTTTATGGTGTACTTAAAGTTGTAACAGATTTATAGATTCTAAGAATATTTGCATTAAAAAAATTTAAATAACAATGATTGATCCAACAAGAAGTTCTTATTAGTTTATAAAAACGGGATATTTTTTGTATAAAATAAGCATTACAGGTAAGAAAAATTAATAGATATTTTATCGAATACACACACACACACACACACACACACACACACACACACACACACACACACACACACACACACACGTGTGTGTTTGTGCTTATGCATGTGTGTCTGTATACGTTTGCATGTTACAATATAGTTTAAAAGGTAAGCTATATTCATTAAAGCAAGGGAAGCAAGTTGTATCTATATTGTTTCCAACACTACGTGTTGAGAGACTTTCTGGTTATAGGCAATTGTCTGGTTAATTATTGAGTTTAAAACTGAACTAGACTTTAATCACCCACAGTTGATAACTATAACGATGTAGCTAATAAATTATATATATATATATATATATATATATATATATATATATATATATATACTTATGGTCTATTTTTCTGATTGAGCTTTCTAGAAGGGGAAAAGTTTAAAAACATTAACCACTCCTGCGATTTACGCATTACTTTTCACTCAGGAATTGAGTTCTCTCGGCTTCTGCTGTGTTTATACACCGTGTATATTAGACACGTTAAATTTCTTCCCCTCTCAGCCGTCTGCCGATAGCTTAGAGGCAGACTCTCCGACTAATATTGGAAGCATGTGAAAGTCTAGCTTCACTGATGTGCTGTAATACAACGAAACAGGCTTGTATGCGGATGACTATATCTATCTATCTATCTATCTATCTATCTATCTATCTATCTAAGCACACACACACACATGCGCGCGCGCACACACACACACACATATATATATATAGGGATAGAGGGGGAGAGAGAGAGTGAGGAATCATTCCTCATACTTTCTAATTATCTGTGAAATTAACCTTAACTCTGCGATCTCCCTCAACTAATTTTTAGATTCATTGTTAAATTCCCCTCCTGGCGTGGGAGTTTTTAACTTGAACACCAAACTTGTTCTGGCAAATGTCTTTTAAAACTCTAGACCAGTCTTGGTATCCGTCTCTCTCTCTAAACTTCAGTCAAACATCTCTTCTGTCTCTATCACACTCATTCACCTGATGACTGCTGCGTGTTTGATAGTATTTCTGAAAATTCTGACTTTAAACACTCTGTCATAGATCTTGCTGGCGTCAAAACACTGAACTTTCTAATCACTCAATCTAGCCATCAACTGTTGAACATCCCCATGGTTTTCCACAGTAACCCTGAAGTAAAATCTCTTCTAGACCGATTTATTACTTCGATCACTCACTCATGTCATGTTATGCAGCTCGGCTATCTTGGCAGCTCTGATCATGTGGTGGTGTCGCTGAACATTTCTTTCTGCTCCTTCTCCATCCAGGAACGTCTTACCAATAAAAAATCTTTTGCTATCAACTTGCAGATTAGAACTCGTTCTGTGATTTTTTTTGTGGCGTCTTTTGAAACAAAATTTTTAGTCTCTCTGTACAAAGATGTACCTTTGAGGTTGCTTTCTTGGTGGAAGGTGGAATCGATGATTTCATTCCAGCAAGCAAGTCTAAAGTTAGATATAATTCATCTCCTTGGTTCTCACCTGCACGCTCGGCTGTTATTGCCCACAAGAATCACTTCTCCCGATTATAACGCTGTGATGCGTCTGGCTAAAATAGATGTCTCGTTGTCACTGCTCATAATGAATGAAAGTGTGGATAAAATGATGCAAAATGTTTGTTTGATGATAGAATGAAACAATGTATAGCATCTCGTAAGTTTGTTTCTAGCGATTACTGGCAGATCTGAAAGATATGATGAGCAACAGAAAATCTTCAATCAGTTCGAAGCCCCGGAATATAGAGCAGACAAGTTTGAATGCTTTGCTCGCAAATTCATTTAAACTTTCACACATGACTCGTCTGGAGTACCAACATCTGATTCCCAACTAGAGCAGAGGCATAACTGTGTGCACACAAGACTCCAATCTTAAATATAATTTTAAAATTAGATTTCCATAGAGCAAAGATAGGTGATAGAATCCCAGTCATCGCTCTATAGAAATGTGGCCCTGAGCTAGCTCCAGATTTCTCCAAATTTTAAAACTATTGCCTTTCTGCTTCCTGTTTTTCTGCTCGTGGGAAGTCCTCATCTGTAGTACCTACTTTTAGGAGCTCTTGTGGACACTCTGACACCTCTAATTATCACTTTTCGGTGGAGTATTCTAGGCTGTAATCAATGCTGATGTATATATATATATAACATGCAAAAATTTCTTCTTTAAAATATTCCTGCAGACAATAACATTTGAAAATATTATAACTAAAAATTACTTACATAATTATTTTAACACATTATTTTTCTACACATTATTTTTAAATTTAGTATATAATAAAGATATTTTTAATGAATAAATAGAATACAAATACTCAAAATAAATAGAATTAAAGCTATCTACCCAAATTAAAAACAATGTACATAGATTGATAGAGCTCAAAAAAGCTATATCTAAAAGATGTAATGTTAAAAAATAATTTAGTATTTAACAATGACTTAAAATATTACACAATCAGAGAGTAACACTTCTTTTGAATTATAGTCGTATTACTAACATAAAAGCATGTAAACAAGATCAGGCCATTTTATTTTTCTACAGTATTTTTTTTATTTAAATACAGTAGAATTTGCCTAATTCAACACCTCAAAGACTGAGAAAAAAGTGTCAAATTCGACAAACTGTAGAATTAGGCAAAGTCGAATTAAACAAATTCTGCTATAATAAAGAATACAAAATTGAGAAAATAAAAAATTGACCTTTTTAAAAGATTTCTTCACAAAAATTTAAATTACACGTTTAGGAAAATTGACTGCACATTAAAATTCAATTTATAATTTAAATTTTATTTTTGAAAGTTTCTTAGATATTTTAAGAATTTAAAAAATATTAAATCTGTTGTTATTTTAAAAGAGTTCAGTTAATTTGCCAGTTTTTCTACGTAATTTTAACTTTTAATTTTTTTTCACTGTTCTGATTTTTTTAATGTAATTCTACATAACTATAGACCTAATTCATCAGGTTCTCTGATTAGACAATTTTACACTTTATTAAAATGAAAAATTTAAAAAAAATAATTTTCTGCATTCAAATTTTATTTTTATCTGCAATATTTTAAGTAAGAAATTTCTTATTTTTTACTCCACTAAAATATTTTGTCCTTTAATTTTCCAGGTTTAATAACTTGTGCTGTTCTTTTCTAGATTTAATATAATCTAAAGAATATTAATTTTCATGCCCACATTTTTCCATGTTAAAAATGATTTTTTCAGGCATTTCTATTAATTTGTTATTACATTTTTATAATTTACTAAATACTGACCTGGCGGACCGGCTGCAACCACTCTCTCACCGGCGTGACATAGCTTCCCTGTGCCTCTTCTATAAGTACTTTCACGGCTTCTGTTCCGATGAACTTAGGTCATTGTTGCCGCCTAGGTACGAATTTCCACGATATACTAAATTAGCAACTAGGTTTCACCATTTTACAGTGAAACAGATAAGATGTAACCATAATTTCTACTCAAACAGCTTCATTTCTCGCGCTTCCAGCCTGTGTAATTCCCTTCCACATGCCTGCTTCCCCGACAGTTAAAATCTCCAGGAGTTTAAATGTAAGGTCAATATACACCTCCTAACACACTAACTTGCATCTATTCTCTCAAACACTCTCACCATCCAACCAACCCTCATTCTCGGTATCCTTACCCGTTATCATCCTCGTTCTGACATTTCCTATATCTATATTTTTCTTCATTTTTTCCCTATATTTTTTATATTCCTTATTTTTCATATTAAAATCTTATTTATTTTTCTCAAAATTATTTTTGGTTTCCATTATTTCTAATATTGGATTCATCTTTATCTTTTTCTCTATATATTTTTGATGTTCCTTTTTTTCTTTTTCAATATTCGTTAATTTTTTTAAAATTTTTCTTGTCTTAGCTTTTTTGTTTTTTCATCATCTATTTTTCTTTTTCTTCTATATTCTTAAAGTTCTTCCTACTTCTCTTCCTCTTTTCTTCTCTATTTAATTTTTTCGCCCCCCTATTCTTATCATTATTATTAATCTCAGGTGCCGAATTAACTCAACCGCCCCCAATAATAAACAACATTAAAATTAAAGCATGTAAACAATATTTATAAAAAAAATAATGAGCGCTTGTTTTGTATTAATTTATAATGTCCTGCCTCTCTCTCTCTCTCTCTCTATATATATATATATATATATATATATATATATATATATATATTTCATTTAGATTTAATAATTTAGTAGAATAATGAGAAATGTAATTGTAATTATAAAATAATATTAGAGCTGATATCTTTTTATAAAATATAGTTATTATATCCAAAGAAATTACAATATAAAGAGGCTCAAGAAAAAATGCAAAAAATTCATTTTATGATAGAAAATATTCTTAATAATTACAATTAATTATAAAACTAATTCTATTATTAAAGAAAATTTCAAAGATTTCGATTTTCCAATTTTTTAAAGAATCACTTATATAGCAATATAGGCGATACTTAGCAATAGCATGAAGAAAGAAGTGACATGAAATGACAAAGAAATAGAGAGAGATAGAGAGAAATTAATTGAGCAATTAACGCATTGACAGTTTAGAATAATGTCAAGAAAATTTCAACATGTTATCTATTAAAAAAACGTCAACATAAAAAAAATAAAAAAACATATAGAAAGATTATTATTTAATATTAAATAGATTTTTGTTTCATTTACTATAATGTTTTTAATATTACAACGTTACACTTCCTTCTCAAATTAATTTTATTGAATTAATATTTCAGTTTATTAATATTGATAATTAATATTTATAAAAATTGACAAAATATATCAAAAAGATATTACAATAGAATTGGCCTAATTCGACCGCTCAAAGGGAAGAGAAAAAGCGTCGAATTAGGTGAACTGTCGAATTATCCGAACTCATTCAAAATGTGGTAAAAAAGGTATGAATTAGTATTTTTATACTTGAACATATATTATTTAGAAAAAATATAATTAGATGATCATAGAGAGTTAAAGCATAGCTGGATGATGATGTGGGGTTGAGAGGTGAAACTTACACACCACTTAGTAATTTGAGGTTGATAAAAGAAATAATTTTACTAGCAAAAGATGATGCAGGGAAAGTAGATAAAACCCTTAAGAGAGTCAACCCTGGCAACCCCAATTTTCCAGCTATTAGTTAAAGATCTCTAAAAGTTCTAATGAAGTTCTAATGTGTTAAAGATAATGATTAATCGTAAAATAATGTTCAAGATTTATTCTTCATTTTATCTATCTCACCACTTCTTACTGTAAAAAAATATTTAATTTGAAATTATTTCATTGTGTAACGTTGACTTTCTTTGTGTGTGACTTTAATTGGGTATCGAATTAAGTGAACAGTTTTAGCAGTCATTTGCTTGTGGGATAATAAAAAGTGTTGAATTAGACAAACTGTCAAATTAAAGAAAACTCAAATTAGGTAAACTGGACATGTACAAAACATAGGCACTGTGCCGAGGCACAAAAATCATCAAATTAAACAAACTTTCGAATTAGGCGATGTCAAATTAGACAAATTCTACTGTAAAATTGTATATTTTGCGACAGCATCTGCAACTTAATTCAGCTAATATTTCAAGGAATGTTTTAAAATTATTAATAAAAATTAATATGTTTAAAAATGATAAAAGATAAAATTATAAATGTAATTCTAAAAACCACTTTAAAAATATTTTAGTTTGAAATTTGCTTGAGAATTGAATTAGTAGTGAAGCTTGAAATTTTCGTAGATTCCCTCAATGTCAGACTTAAAAAGAATAATTTCATATACAGTCATGGTTGAATTTTATCTATATTATATAAAGAGTTTATACATTTAAACGTTAAAGATACAGGAACGGTAAAGTTTTAAAGATAAAATTTTCACTTTTGATATATCTTAATGTCTATTTTAACCATTGTTATTTCGATTTTTATTTCTACATTATTTCATATTCCATATTGCACTAACAGTAATTATGTGGGTATGTAAAGCATTTATGCTACAAAATAAATGTTGTCAAAATATTCTCTTTCCAGGTCAATGCACCTGAATTCAAAAGAGAATGATTTTTCTTACACTGTTCTTTTAAACTCCACAATAAATCATTTTCTTTGCTTTCCTACTGGTTGAAATACGTCTTCAGTAGTTAATGCTTGTTGTAAACTTTTAAAAACTCTAAACGCATCTCGCCGGTCCATTTATCTTAGAGTGTTTTCATGTAAACCGCTGAAGTATTAATGGTTATTGCTGAAAGTGTCTGTCAAGCTTTACATAAGAATTTGAAAGTTGAGACTGTTACCTTGAATATTTCCTCGGTGTTTGATAGCGTATGAATGAATTTTCTACGGGTTGAAAAGTTATGATGTTGATGAAAATGTTGAAAATCTTTATAATAAGGATTTGGCACATGAATGAAAACTAAAACAATGGCAAAAGCCTAAAAATACCATGAATTGATTAGAGTGACCATGTTCCAAAACTAAGAAAGGGGTTATCATTTAAACTTATACAACTTCAGCAAAATGTAAAACAGGAAAAACCATCAAATACTTACTTTTCATTTTGCTGAAGAAGTGATTTCCGATAGCGTTTATGAGATAATTACTTGCCAATAATCGAGTGTTTGTTTCGCGATGAATCTCTGATGTTGCACACAAATTTTAATTTTATTGTGACAGCTTTTGATCAAAGTCTCTTTTTTATATACCGATGCTCAGACATTAATTTTCTCGAACACATTGCCAATTGTGAAAGTGATTTCATCCCCCGAAGCTGTTCATGTTCGGCGGTGTATTGCTTAATTTCGAACATCTGAAGCAAAATGAGAGGATAATTTAGTTTTATTTTTTTATTCCAATGCCCTATAAAAAGCGATTAACCATTCAATAAACGTCAAGAGTAACAAAAAGTAAAAAATATACAATTCTGTAAAATGGTATATAAATAAACACATAAACTGAATGAAACAATAAGAATAAAGACGAAAATATGCTGCACAAATTCAAAGTAAAAAGCGGCTATATATTTTCTTACAAGAATGGTTTATGAAAGTACGTCTTAACAATGATCAGCAAGCTACTATGACAGTCGCTAATGACTCTATTGAGCTCTGCCTTCCCTGATTAACCTATAATCTTTGCTTTTGTGTCATACTAAAACAAGCTTCATGAATATTAATAAGTGTGTGAATCAGTAAATATTCTTGAGTATTAAGGTTGTATTTGATCGTCTTCTTACATATAACTATTGAAGTGCTGATAATATGTCCAATTAGTACGAAGGGTGAGATATAACTGCAGGAGGGATCCCAAAAAATAAAGTTTATGTTCATTTTTTAACTGCTTTGTTCGAACATGAGACAGTACTGATATATATTAAGATTCCCAAAAGTTCAAATATGACAGGTGGATTTAATGTTGATGGTAGGCTTAAAAATATGTTGGTGAGAGTTTGATATTGAGTTTGAGAGAGAGAGAGAGAGAGAGAGAGAGAGAGAGAGAGAGAGATATACAGAGAGAGATAGAGAATCGATTATATAATTAAGGTTTAAACATTAATATTTATATGAATATATATTAATCTACATTTAAAACCATGCACACATTGCTCTATCTATCTATCTATCTATCTATCTATCTATCTATCTATCTATCTATCTATCTATCTATCTCAATTAGCATTTATCTATCAAAATCAGCTTACAAATGTATATATATATATATATATATATATATATAAAAACTAACACACTCGATAGGCAGAATGATATATATATATATATATATATATATATATATATATATATATATATACGGTAGACGTAATCGAGTGGTTTGAAAAAACTGGTGAAAAAAATAAAGCCACTTTTTTGCAATTTGACATTGTGGACTTCTACCCATCAATTTCGGAGAACCTATTCAGCCTCGCCCTAGAGTTTGCTGAGTTCTACTCGGACATCACAGAGGATGAGATCAGAATTATCCGGAGCTGCAGAAAATCAGTTATAATCCACAACAACGAACAGTGGACTAAGAACTCAAAGGAGAACTTTGATTTATCAATGGGTGCACTTGATTATGCAGAAGCTTCGGATCTAACCGGATTATTCTTACTGTACAACTTAACTGCACATAAAGAAATAGAAACGAGCTGGATAGGACTGTATAGAGAAGACGGAATGATGATAATTGATAAATCTACTGGAGGTAAGGATGATAAAACCAGAAAATTAATCCATAGAGTCTTTAAATCCTTTGGCCTTAACGTAGTAATTAACCATAATATCAAGCAAGTAGACTTCCTAGACATAACATTAGACTTAGTATCGAACACTTTCCAACTTTGCATGAAAATCAACGCTAACCCAATATATATAAACCCCAACTCTAATCACCCACCATCCATTGTTAAGCATATCCCATCATCACTTGAACGTCGCATTAACACACACTCATCCAGCAAAGAGATATTTGATAAGTACAAGGTAATTCATAATAGAATCCTTAATGAAAGCGGGTATAAATCATCAAAAATCAGTTTTGTGGAAAAATTCAAAAGTCCAAAAAGCAGAAATAGAAGCAGGAAAATAATATGGTATAACCCGCCATTCACCCAATCAGTTAATTTCATGCTGGGACATAAATTTCTTAAATTAATAGAGAAGCACTTTCCCAAAAATAACCCTCTCAGCAAAATATTTAATAAAAATACCATAAAATTAAGCTATAGCTGTTCTAATAATCTAGAAAAAATAATCAAAATGCATAACACAAAAATATTGAAAATACACAGCAAAAATAAATCCAACTCTATTACAAATCCATCCCATGACAGCAACCTCTGTAACTGTAGAAACCCCAACCAATGTCACATGGCCAATAAATGTCTGACGAAATCTCTGATATATATGTGATCGATTTCATCCTTAGAAAATCCTAAGGATGAAAAAATATATATTGGGAATAAGATGAACGTATTTAAAAAGCACTTTTACAATCACCTCTCATCCTTCAATAACAAAGAAAACAAAACATGACATCTCTCTCCAAACACATTTGGAAATTAAAAAACGAAAATAAAACGCCAAAGGTCAAATGGAAAATTCTCAAAAAAGTAAGAACAGCAAAATCTATAAAAGAACCATGCTTTCTTTGCCTTCAAGAGAAAATAGAGATCCTTAAATATATAAATAGTAACAAGCACTTAAATCAGAGACACGAAACCACAGTAAACTGCAAGCACATTAGAGACTTAACCCTACAATCATGCTAAGAAATACAAAGAGTTCGATTGATATCCTCATTATAAAAGATAAAAAATGCTATAAATCCTTAAAGGAAGGTCTATCAATAAAGCCTACACCAATAACCTTACTTAACACAATAACCTTACTTAAATACAAAAATATTCCGTACTAGAAAAATCAAAATTAAATAAAAGTCTCCCAAACTTGAAAAAGAATCAAACTTTATACATTCAAAATCAAGATTAAATAGCCTACTTCAGAATAATTATATCATACACAAAAATAAACTGTAACCACACGTAAGATCTAACCCTACAATCACCCCCCAAAAATACTGGGAATATGAATAAATATTTTTATTATTATAAAAGATAAAAAATGCTACAGAAAAATCGATGTAATAAATCCCTAAAATAAGATCTAATGCCCGCAAAAATATCTAAATAAATAAAATATATTAAAAAATTAGAAGAAATAAATAAGATTCCAAACGATAATTTCTAGAAAAAAAAATTAAAAAATTAAAAGAAAAAACCGACCCTCTAAACTTACAATTAGGATTAAACTTTATACAAACAACTGATAAAACGCTAATTCGCATTTACTTCCCAAAAAATACAAATTTAGATTTCTTGAAATAATTTCGCCTAAATACAATTATACTCCAAACTTGAATAAAAGGAAAAAGAAGAAAAGGAAAAAAAAAGGAGAAAGGGGAAAGGAAGGAGAAGAGAAAGAAAAAGAAGGAAGAAAGAGGAGAAGAGGGATATATATATATATATATATATATATATATATATATATATATATATATATTTACCAAAAAAATCTAAATTGGAAAGAAAAAACACCCCACCCCTATCACGTCTATGAAAACCTAGACACAGGATCAAAGTAAATACATGAATTAGGTACACTGACAGCAGACATCAACCAATTAAATGATGGTCGACCATAAAAATGACCACTCAACAGCGACCTCTTAGAAATCCTAACCAAAAGATATACCCAACCGATAAAAAGATAAAACATACATTCCAACAGATAATACCATTAATCAACAATTTCACACTTACACACCAATTTCCTCAAAAGTCTAACGATGAAAACGAGACATTCACTTAATTACCAATAACCCCAACCAACCCCCACGACAACAACGAACCAAATATAATCAGAGAATGATTCCAAACCTTTATTTCCCCTGAGGAAGTGTTTAAATCCGAAACACTGAAACAATCATATGATTGTAGGGAAGAGGACATATATAGAAGAAATGATGTCCATGTTCTAAAACACACACATACACACACAGACATATATATATATATATATATATATATATATATATATATATACTGTTGTGGATTCCGGGTGAGGAACCGCACAAAATAATGAACAACAAACCAGATATTTGCGATAGAAAAATAAGTTATAATAAACGTAAATATACAAACTTGAACGCAGGTTAGTAATCCAGGAATACGATTAGTAATAACATATATACAGAATCTTTGAAGTGAAGCCGTGCTAGAACTAGTGTGTCCACGTCGAAACTGACGGGTGCTGTGTAATACTATTCTGGCTGAGTGGAGCTCAGAGCTACTATGATTACTGACGCGATATTCTCTGTGAAACTTCGGTATCGTTCGGTAACTTACGGAACTTTTACAATTCTCTACGGTAACTCACTATCGCAGGAGTATATGTATACTCAAGTCGAATCCATTATCATAGAAAAAGGGAAGATCCTACATTACATGCATAACTTACTCTGTTCTTATATATCAATTCAATTTACTCTTATCTATCTATCTATCTATCTATCTATCTATCTATCTATCTATCTATCTAATTTCTCATATATCTATCTAAATCTGTTCTCATATGTCCACACGGCTAGTGAACGTGATACTTTGAGTTATTTAGGAACATAGTTTGTTCCTATCTATCTATCTATCTATCTATCTATCTATCTATCTATCTGCTTGTGTGATAGTGTATTTTCTTCTCCCTCTGCATTTATTCGTTGTTATTCCTTTTTTTACTTAGAGATTATCATGTTCCGTAGTTTATATTAGGAGGAAGTACTGGTGGTATGTACTGGAAATATACTCTGCCACATTCATCAGGAGGTATTTATTGGATTTTGTGATCAGAGCTTTCCCAGCTTCACGTTTGACATTTGACCAAATCAATACATCTAGTTATAAAAACTTAGTGCATTCATGAATTGCAACCATCCAATTTTTCGATCCCAAGATACCGAATCTTCTATATAGTAGACAGCAAGAGATTCTTTTAAATAGTCTTTGAAGCTGTTTGGTTTTTTTATCAGGGTCGAGTGCAGTGCAGGGGTCTCCAAACATTTTAGAATCGAGGCGCACTATTCATGACTACAGCTTATGGCAACACACACAAATTTCTGGGAAAAAACGTATGAAATAATATAAAAAAATATTATTTATATGAATTGGTGAAAGTTGTTTAATCTTATACGATGACGATTAAATTGAGAGCATGATCAACCCTGTTACGTTACCCAGGAAAACTCAACATCAGTTAAACTTATACCACTACTAACCATGGGTATATCATACCCGATTTTGAAAATACCAAAAAATATTAAATATAAATATTTATTTGAAATACTTTACATGCACGAACTTTAAAATTTGTACTTTGAGTTAACATTAATAGGAACTGAAAAAACATTATTTCGGTAAGAAAATCAGGTACTGAAAATTTAATAAAATTATAATTAAAATGGCATTATTTGAGCTGGGTACTATATACCCATGGTTACTGTTCTCGGGTTTAGCTCGTCATAAGATAATGCTTGATGCAACAACCGTCTTACAATAGAAGCTCAAGTCTTAATTTATATCAGCAGTTATAGCGTTTAATCATAGCTAATGCGTACTTCTAGTACAATTTTGTACGACCCATTAACAATCCACTTGCGACCAACTAGTGCGTCGCGACGCATAGCTTGGGAAATGCTTCAGTAAAGTCTTTTCTTTGATGGTGCTCTGTCGTCAAGTTAAAGTATATAGACTGAACTGCTACCCCGACTGTGATATAATTGTCCGCCGCCTATTACATTGGCTTTTTCAAATTCTACAGAGCCTAGTAGAATCTCTCAAAAGCATTTAAGTATCTGTGAAACACAACCATATTTCATAGGAGTAGTGTAGGAATTCTAGGCAGCCGTGTTTGTGTTTTTCTTAAGTCCTTTCTGAAACTAGACTCAACATTTTGGAATCTTAATATTATGAATTACCTTTTTTGCACTAACACCTGTTTCCTTATAATTTTTAATTTTTTAATTTTTAAGTTTTTTTTTCTTTTTAAAATTTTTTTATGTATATGAGTATGTTTGTGTGTGTGTATATGTATATTTGTATATATGTGTGTATATATGTATATATATATATATATGTATATGTATGTGTGTGTATGTGTACATAGGTATTTATGTGTATAAAATTTGTTTAGCTATTTAAATGCTCTACTCATATTTCCCTTCATAATATTCATTAAATTCTTTTATATATTTTTATATGTATGTGTGTATGTGTGCATATGTATAATGTATATATATGTGTTTTTTATTATTATTTATAAGCGTTTCACCCCGAGCAAGGCATGTCACTGTCACTACTGCGCAGGGGGCTACATAGAGTGGAGAAAGGATGATTAAATATAGGAAATGTCAGAGGGTGGGTGATAGGCGGGTAAGGATACCGAGAATGAGGGTTGGGTAGATGAGAATGTTCTGAGAATAATTGGAAGTTAGTGTGATAGGAGGTGTCTATTGACCCTACATTTAAACACCTGGAGATTGTAGCTGTCGAGAAAGCAGACTTGTGGAAGGGAGTTCCACAGGCTGGAAGCGCGAGAAAAGAAGCTGTTGGAATAAGAATTTACGGTTACATCTTATCTGTTTAACTGTAAAAGGGTGGAACCTAGTTGCTAATCTAGTATCTCGTGTAAATTCGTGCTTAGGCGGCACCAGTGATCTAAGCTCATCGGAGCAGAAGCCATGAAAGTACTTGTAGAAGAGGCACAGGAAAGCCACATCATGCCGGTGAGAGAGTGGTTGCAGCCGGTCTGCCAAGTCAGTATCAACCACGTTACAAATCCTGCTTTGTATTTTGTCAAGAAGCCCAAGGAGAGCAGCAGGGGCACCAGACCAGATGAATGTGTTTATGTGTGTATATGTATACATATATGTGTGTGTACATATATATTGTGTGTATGTATATATATGTGTGTGGACGCGCATGTATTTGTATAAGCGTATATATGTGTGTATGTAATTTAATGTATGTGTGTGTGTATATGTATATATATATATGTATTATAATTGTAGAAATGTGTGTGTATGTATGTGTGTACACATATAAGTATGTATAATTGTAAATGAATTTTTTTTTTGTTCATTTATACCTAGCGGTATCTTTATTTAGTTTAAATTAAATGACCTAATTTAAAAAAAATATATTTTAAATCCTATAACTTTTTATTCCCTTTAAAAATAAATATACCTTTTTAAGTAAAAGGCCTTTTTCTAATACTTCAACGTTTTTACGAAGTTAGGTTTTGAATATGTTGAGCGTCTGTAATATATAAATTTTTTTTCTTTCGTTTCCTTTTTCCCTCCCTTCTTTTATCTCTCTTACCTCCCACCTTTTTTCCGTTTTGCATACCCTAATATCAATTCAACACGCCGTCTGTTCTATTTACGTTACAATTCTCTTTGTTTTTACGAACCCAGACGATGCCAATTTTTCTTTTCTTGTTTATTTTATTTTATTTTATTTTATTTTATCTTTTTCTTTTTCTTTTTCTTTTTCTTTCTTTTTAAACATTTTTTTGCAAATCTATCTATGAGTTAAAAAGGAAAAATAGACTGATTTTACTCCAGTTTCAGAAAGGAATTTTCGTTGCTGAGGTGATGCGTTATCCCCTGTGGGGATTTCATGTCGAAATGTACATACAACATCTTTGAATAAATCCTATTTAATTTATATTTGCTCTGTAATATTTTATTACATGGAGCTCTCTTCCTGTGTCATTTTTTAATATTAAAATAAAATTTTAATATTAATTTGGATCGGGTTTTTGGAATTTACCTTCCTGCTTTTTCCGCTTGGATTAAAGTATTTGAATAATATATATATATATATATATATATATATATATATATTAAGTAGAACAGTGTATTACGCTGTCATGATTTTGACTTATCGGTATTGTCAAAACTCATAGAATAACTTCTGATGATACAAAAAGATTGAAAACATGGTAGCGTAATATATATATATATATATATATATATATGTGTGTGTGTGTGTGTGTGTGTGTGTGTGTGTGTGTGTGTGTGTGTGTGTGTGTTCGAGAGAAAGTTGCTAATAATCCAGTCTTAAAGTGTTTAATAGAAAAGTAAAATCCTATATTTGCCGCTGGAACGATTTTGAGAGATGTGTGAAAGTTCCGGTTAGAAAAAAGCAACATCCTATGTTTTGATAAATAAACAGTGTGAACAATCTATTCAAATTACTGAAATTGTCGACAGACACTCAGTGTATTCTTATATATATGTATGCATACATAGCAGTTTTAGAAATATACTTACAATGTCTATTATTGATTTATAGATTCAAATATCCATCGATCTCAGACATAATCATTACTGACCATACACACATATATATACTTATATCACTTTCTTTGTCTTTGTCTGTCTGTTTATGTCTGTCTGTCTGTCTGTTTGTCTCTCACTCTCTCTCTCTCTTTCTATAGATATATATATATATTTATATGTATACATATATCTCTCTCTATATATATGAATATATATTGATACATAATATTTGATGAATTTATTTGTAGGTGTTTGTATTTTATGCATCTTTATATAACTACATATCTTCAATGTACATCAATATAATGCCTGCGTCTTCACACACACATATACATTAAAGTAATACTGAAAAAAAAAAAGAGATTTTCGTTGTTCATTTAATTTAAAGACGAAATAAAACGTTCGTTTCTGTTTTCTATTTTCTATATATTTTTTATTTTCTGTCAAATCAGAAGACGAATTGGATTTTATGAACACTTTTGTGAATCTTTTAGATAACTTTCAACATTTCTGTCTCGTGGGAATAGAAAAACTAAAGACAGAAAATCGTTTGACAGCATCGATGAGAACAACAACATTGCTGAGCAAATTTCGATGTTTTCTGATTAATTTTACCAGACAGAAAATATTAATTTTCAGTAGACATAAAAGGCAACCACAACAGGACTCCTCCATAGAGATTAAATTGTATGCCTGTTGATCATGAGTATCCACCTTATTAAACTTGAAAAAGATTGTGTCGATAATTAAATATATAACAACCAAAATGAGTACCTGGGTTCACAATAATTGTTGTATATTGACAATAACTTATCTCTGATATGAAATCAAAAATCGGTATGAAACCATCACAATACCCAAATATCGAAATCATCTGACACTGTATATACAGTCTCAAAAAAGTAATCTTTGCAACGGTGGTGTAGTGGCTATAAGAGTTATGGTAAAAATTTGTTCATGTCAAGTTCAGTTCACTCGCTGAAACCGATTGTGAAATTGGCTCATTTATTTAAAGGTATATCATCTTATGGTCATGTAATGCTGAAATTATATTTAATTGGAAGCATCAGTAATTTCTTTTACGAAAAAGTATAATTTTTTTATCTTGCAAAAATGTATTTGTTTATAACTTTTCCTTACAAAAATGTATTTTTCGTAATTTTTACTGTGAAAATTAATTGCTGGCACCTTGTTTATAAAAATTCATTTTTACATAGTGTTTTGAATTCAGTTTGCTGGTCCTCTATTTTCCCATACCTAGGTCTGTAACAGGTGATACCACACTGGGTCATTGTGGACCTGAGAACAGCAGCAATAAAGTGGTGGTTCCTCGCCCCTCAAAACTTCCCGATCAGATGCCTAGCTGCCGGATGCAGTTTATCGTCATATATGCAACTACCTCGGCCAGTCAGCTGGTCGTAGATTGTCTCTGTCACTGTGTTTTTCCTTGACCCACGTTGTGTTGATTAATCACAAGGTAGTCACGTGAGTTCTCTACTAACTGTCTCTCTGCCGAACTAAACCAAGCCGGGAAGTGTGCACACAATTGAGTAATAAAAGAAAGAAATGTAACATCAAAGGAAATAAGTGGACCGACGGTTAAAAAGTGTTGTAAAATAACGTCTTTATATACAGATTATACACAATAGTCTCTTGAATAATTTCCCATCCCTGCTTCTATCAACTGGTAGCGGAACGGACGTTTCTTAGGTAAATCGAATTGTTCTCTTAAGCAATGACGAGAAATCTGGCTGGCCGCAGCTCGCTGCTCCAACAGAAGTCTAAGTCTAGTCAACTTGTTGCTTATTTTCCGGAATGTTACGGAAATTGCCGAAGTGCTGGGTTATTCTCTTTCAGTTAGCAATTTCATATTTGTCTGCAAATTCTCTTTTCTGTCTCTTAACTCTGGTTGGTTGATTGGTGACTGACGTCTCTACGGTCGGCATCCAACCGCATGGCAATCATCTCTCTGTTTCTTTACTTCTTCAACTGGGATCTGTCTTTGGTCATTATGTCTCTGGACCGGGAAATCGAACTCTCTGCCACTCGAGCTGCAACTACTTCAACCGCAACTAAAAACTGCATTCAGTTGTCGATCTCTGCAACCTCACTCCAACTGGACTGTGCTCTGATTCGATCTTCAACTCAAAAACTTTGTCTGGAAATTCTCTTCTGTCTTTAACTCAGGTTGGCCGACATCTTTGTCATTCCGACTTCAACTGCGAGTTTGTCTGTAAAATTACTTCTTGTCTGTTTTTAATTTTGACTGGCCGGTAGGCTCTGCGATTAGCGCCCAACAACATGGCGCCTGTCTTTGTCGTTACATCTTTGAGACTTTCTCCGAGCCAACTCCAACTGATTTTGGTCCCTCGGGACCATGTATTTATGCCCATGCCATGGTGTGAGACCGACGGTCGCTGGGTGTCTAATACCCCATCTCGGCAACCAATTAAATCCTGAGGTTGGCTGCTACTCGTTGTTGCCTCTGGTTTACCCAATGGGATTAATCTTCTTTTCATGATGTCAATTGTTAGTCGTCTCCCCTTTCGGGGCTTGTTCCCAGGACCAATGGAATCTCTCTCGATCTTAAGACGTCATCTTCCTAGACCTCTGGGCTGGACTTAACCTAATTTTCTCTCTCAAAATATTTCTTTCTCACGAAACAATTTCGGAGATTTTTTTCTTAAAACAATTGGTATTAACGTTTTTGAACTTGCTTCGCACAAAACAAGTTGACAAGGGTCCATTGACATTGTTACCCAGATAACAACTTCTTCGCACCTGTTTTTAATATCCATTCTCTGAGTCACCTATATTTTCAAGCGACAAGAATGCCTTGTTATCAGTCCTACCCTGATGTCAGTGAAAATACCTTTTCTCTAAAGTACTTCGACTTGGAATCAAAACATTTGTTATCTTAATTCTTTTCACAATTCATGCTAGCGAGACAATCGGACACAAAATGAAATCTCCCTTTCTTATTCCAGAAAAAGAATAACAATTAAATTTTTCTTTCCTTTATGTTTAGAATGATCATGCTAGCCTTCTCTTGGCTGGCCGAAATCGAAATCTATTGTTTCGTGGCTTTGAAACAAATTTAAGTCTTTTCTTTCTTTCCTTTTTTCTTCTTTCTCTGGTCTTCTTTTTCTATTCTTGCGCCGGCAAAAAATAACAATGGAATCTATCTTTCTTTTAGGTTCAAGAATGACACTTGTCTTTATGGGTGGGCCCAAATCAACTCTATGACATTAAACAAATCCATTTCTCTTTTCTTTCTTCTTTCTTATTCTTTCCGGGTTTACAATAATAGAGAAATAGAGAGGTGTTATTTTTTGTCCCTGCTTTCTTTTTAAAGATAAAGATTTTCCAACTACATTTAATAATTAGTTAATAAAATTAATCACCTCCGTTTTCTTTGCTCATATTCGGAGGATAATTAAAATTTCTCATAGTGTGTTCTCTTAATATCTATAATAGCAATTAGAAGATTTTCCGGTTATGGTTATTAATTAATTAATTAATTAATAAAATTAATTATTTCCGATCCGCTACAAAATATTGTTATCATAACCAATTTGAATGGTTCAGTAGGGAGGAGCAATAGTATTAAATGGCAATGAAAAATGTTATAACCATTTCACTACAGAAAATAAAAAATTGGCATTCATTTATTAAACAGTGTTACTGTCTTTTGTAAATAACAAAATAATCAACAGAAAACGTATATCTGCTTAATAATGGACACATAATGATGTCATCGGGCAGAATTAGTTTAACTCTGTTTCTTTTTTGTGTCGTTATATCTGGCCCCTAACAAGGTCACAACAACTTAGTGACGAGGACACTAAAGGACCTCAAAATGACTGCGTGGACCTTGTCAATATTGGTTCAACATTAGACGCGCAAAATCTTATTTTTCGTCACAATTTTCGTAACAATATTTGGTAATCCGAAAAACAAAAAAGACACAGACAAAAATGGACGAACTTAAATCGATCATTCTCGATTTTTTCAAATTCTTACTTGAACAGCAAAACTAACGGGAAATAAAATGGCAAGAGAATCAACTTGATCAGCAAAACTTATACAAAATAAACGACTTGAAATTCAAACGCAAACAGAGAAAGATCGACTTGAAATTCAAACACAATTGGTAAAAGAACGGCTTATAAGGATATCAATTTCACATCATATTTTAGAAGATTCGCGGATTTATACGCTACAGATTCATAAATTGGCCAAAAAGCTGAGCGTAATAATGTATACCAAGTTTGTGAACTATAGTTTACCCCTTAAAATAATCGAACTGACATATACAGAAGAGGTCAAAACATTTAGAGGACGTTTCAGTCGTAAAATCTCAATCTTTTATAAGATATGGAATTGTATGGATTTAAGCAGAAAGGATAGTGAAGATTACACTACAGTCGTTTTGGTCGTGAATAAGCATTGCGATGATTTCAAAATGTCAGAATTGAATGTGAATAATTTTAAGTGTCTCATATTTGTTCATGCAGTAGTTTTAGCTAAAGACGCTGAAAATATACGTAAGAGTTCTGAATAAACTGGAAAATGAACCAAATCTTACTCTCATCTAAATATAGGAAGACTGTCAGAGATTCGTAAGTGAACCCCAAAATTCGAGAAATCTCGAGGAATCTGGCATAGCTCATATAAAAAAGTACACCAAAAGAAAATAAAAACAATTTAATTCTCTCTCTAAATCAAACCAATCGAACAGGAAACAAGACAACTTGCCCTGTAACCCGTATTCCGGTTGTGGGTCACTATCGGAATAAAAGTGCCTAGATAGTAGCCATGTGGGGCACATTGTCAAGCGAGGAAAAAGGTCGATAGCCGCGTAAGAAACACAACATCAATGAACAAGTTGAGTTAAACATTAGGAAATACGTGCATTTAGAAGATCTATATAAAATTATTAAAATGCAATTGGAGTCTAGTTCAGATTTAACACTCATAAATCAACACACTTAGAAAAAGTTGGGAAAACCAACCTTGCTAAAGACTAATAAAATGGCCAGGTCCATGAGAAAGAACATATCACTAATTTAACTTTTGAAGGAAGGACGTTAAAACTAAAAACGTTCGTTTTAAAGAATACAGAACATTTTTTCGGCACAGACTAGATGGAGAAAGTTAAGTTGTGGTATATATCAATTCAGTTTGTCAAAAACTCGGAAAACTAACAACCGAGACAAATGGTCTAATAAAAAAAGTTAAAAGAAACTTTTTTCCGAAAGTCAAACGAGATTCGGGTCTGCGCCGATTTCTCGACGTGGCTTAATGCGCCATCCAATGACGATTATTATTCTTTACCTAGACCGGAAGAAATTTTTGCGAAACTAAGTGGAGGTAAATATTTTTTCAAAAATTGGTCTCAATGATGCGTATTTTCAAATAACAATGCAGGAACAATGTTCTAAGTTGTTCTGTATCAGAATCCATCGTGGGTTATACAAGTTCGAATGTATACCGCTGAGGGTAAATGTTAACCTGGCAATTTTCCAACAAGTAATGGACATTATGATGAGCGACCCTGACTTCGGGTTTGCATATTTGGACAACATATTAATAATCAGTCAAAATGTAAAACAGCATAGGAAGCTGTTCATAATGTTTTCTCCAGAATTCAGAAGTATGAGTTCAAACTAAAAAAATCCGAATGTGAATTTTTTATAGAAAGGATTAAATACTTGTCGCACATTATTGGTAAAGATAGCATAAGACCAGATCCAGAACTGGTTACAGCAATCAAGGACATGACAGCTTCCGAAAATGTCTTTAACTTAAAAGTTTCTTAGGATTGGCGAATTACTACCAGTTAAACGAACTTTTGAAAAAAAAAAGACAAAGACTTGGCGTGGACACATGAATGACAAGAAGCATTTATCAAAATAAAGAAAGTCTTATCATTAGACTTGTTTCTCACTCATTAAAATCCAAACTTGGACATTATAGTTGCCAGCAACACCAGTTTGTATGGTATTGGAGCATGAATTATACACAAGATGCCATATAGATCTCATAAACCAATAGCTCATGCGTCGAGAAGACTTCTTCATGCAGAAAAGAAATACTTACAAATTGAAAAGAAGTCACTAGGGCTTATATTCATCATGACGAAGTTTAACCAGTATATTCACGGTAGACGCTTTGTATGACAGAAGGACCATGAACCATTACTGAACATCGTCTGTTCTAAAAAGGTCTGCCTGTGTATACAGAAAGATGGAGAACAATCCTTTTAAACTACAACTTTGAAATGAAGTTCCTACCGTCTAAAAAATCTGTTATGCCGACGTACTGTCCAAGTTAATCCCGAAACACAGAGAACCTCTGAGATTGATTCTCTTCGAACAGAAGGAGAATTTAAAACCAGATTATGCAACATAGTAAGGAAACTTCCTGTAACTCTCGACAAAATCAAACGAGAAGCTCTACATAGTCAGGCAAACCAAAACCAGAATTAGTGAAAAAGACAAACATACTTCAGATATTTTCTCCCCCTGCAACGAAGTACTGCTATATAGTAAGCGAGTCGTAATTCCCACAACACTACGAAGAGGAATTCTGAAAGATTTCTATGCCGGACATCCAGGGATTGCAAGAATGAAAAGCTTTATGAGCAATTATGTATACTGGCCGGATATGGATAAGGATATCTAAAATACCGTAAAATCCTGTAAAGGTTGTGCTTTAAAGGCACCTCCAATCAAATATAATCTTTGGTAAAAAACGGAACGATATGGTCTCAAATTCATATAGATTTTGCAGGCCCGCTCGATGAATTCTACTATCTTATAGTAGTAGTTTTTCTAAGTAGTCCTATGTTCTTAGATGTAGAAATCCCGGAAAAGTAGTGACAATCAATTTCCTACAAGAACTGTTTGCCAGACTTGGGGCAGTTGATTGTTTAGTGTCAGACAATAGGACACAATTTACGTCTGGCGATTTTAAGGACTTTTGTGAGATTTTCCAAATCAGTCATACCACGATCGCTCCATATCACCCAAGGTCTAACGGACAGGCCGTGCGCATCGTTGACATGTTGAAAAGAGATCTGAAGAAAGTTAGGGGCATTCCTACAGCAAAAGACATACAATAGTTCCTTTAGGTGTAGAGAATCACGTCCAACGACAGCACAGAAAGGAATGGTTTTCCGGATCTTTCGGGATAATAAATCTTTTTGGGAAATGGGTACAATTGAGAAAAAAGTAGGAAATACTGTCTATATAATTAAAGGTCCCCAATTTATGTACAAAAGACATTTAAGCAATATCAGAAAACGCTTGTTGGATGATGTTCACAGCGGTCTTCCTGAGAAGAGAGGAGTCATGGATGTCATTTACGATACTTTTGACATACCAATTCTGAAAGAAATTCTGGAACATCGCCATTTAAAAGGAAAACAGATATATAATCGATTTTATTGCTGTTAATCTGAAGAGAAAAATGTATTAAAACTCTTGCGGAGTCGATACTTAGGAGTGGGTGTCTTATGGTAATTTACCCATGCAAACATGAACTCTTTCAACTATAAATAAGCAGCAGTTTCTGCTTTGTGGAAGAAGTCCATTCTAGCAGATAGTTTTGACTGCCGGTTTAAACAGTCACACTGGTGAATTTCTGATTTCGTATATGTTTTACATTAAGTTGCTTTGTTAATATATTCTATACTCTACTCCTTTTTTGTGTCAAGGCCACAACACTTACGGTGACCGCCAATAATATATTTTTCATACTTTAAGAGAGGAAAAAGTTGACTTTCGAAGTTTTATCAAATTGCAATGACACTGTTTACTATAGGGAAGCATAAAGTATGTTTTCCAACTCAGAAAAGCTACTACATTGGAACCATCAGACAGGAAGTTAAAGATGCAGGTGCACAAAAACTTTGACTAACGTCTCCGAAGTAGCATTTTGCCGTAATAATAAATATGTAGGAGCTAAAATGCCACCATATTGAGCATCCCTTGCGATTTTGGAGTTTAAAGATAACTTGTATCTACCCCGTGTTGTTTGGATAAAATGTTATATATATATATATATATATATATATATATATATATATATATATCAGTCTGCAGTGTGGGTATAGAAGAATCCAAAGAAGTATCCTTTACATACAGTGGTAGGATAACTCTCTAAGAGAGCTCTAAACATATATGCATATAAATACATATAGAGCAAATAAATAAAAGAAAAATTAAGACAGACACGTTATTTCATGGTAAATTGAGTAAGCCTATTTCAGGTGAACCATCGTCAGCTTCCGACTTTATTTAACAAAGGATTTTACATGAATAAGATTCACAAAAAACCTCAAAAAACGAATAAAAATGACGATCGCTCCCTTAAAAGAAAAAAGTAGAAAAGTACATCAGTTTGGCGAACACATACACATATTCATACACAATCATATATACACGCAACATATGACACAAAACAGGTGACACGTAAAACGGATGACACGCAACATATGAGAAAGAGCAGATGACACGCGTAGCGGTTAATGTCAACAAAAGTTCGACGATACATTCGCCTAACATTTACGTTGCAGACGTGTAGATTTGAAATGTAAAGAAAGTGAATTAGGTGAGAAAGAGAGAGTGAGAGAGACAAAGAGAGAGAGAGAGAGGTAGGTAGGTAGATCTTTAAATTTTAATTTAAAAGAAAACCTAATTATTCTATTTAAATTTAGTTGTTTAAACTTAATTATTAAATTTAAAAATAAATTTACATATTACTAGTAAAAGGATAAGAAATTGTCGTTTTAATCACCGCACCAACAATATATTCAAAATTATACTAGTTATTCGTTTAACAATACAACAAAAATAATAATACCCATTAATAAAATCCACATTTACATTCTTTCTTATTATCCTTAACCAACAAAACTGTGGAGTTTATCTAGCGACTATGATGGAAAACATATTTTTACCTTCATTTCAGATTATTTTTAGGTGATTTAAGATTGGATTAAAAAGGGACGCCGGAATTTTGACGTCCCTATGGGTGATTTCGACACTGCCCAGATCGCAGATCTGGTAGGTTTATATATATTAAACATTATAGGTAGATTTTGGGACCTACAGCTAGTCGGATTATTCAGAGATGACGGTTTAGCAATTATTAACAATAGCACTGGTCCAAAAGTGCTACAAAAACAAAAACAATTAACCAACACCGTTAAACACCTAGGTTTTAAATTAGATATCCAGACCAATCGTAAAGTAGTTAATTTTCTAGACATCACCTTCGACCTCTCTCGTAACATATTTAGACCGATCAAAAACCTAACCAAATGGCTTTATACATCAATATTAACTCCAACCAGACATGAGGAATACAACTGGACATTGCAATAATATAACAAAATGTAATTATGGAATTAAAATTGATTGCCATATGGGTGGAGTGTGTATGACAGAGGGGGAGGTATATCAGGCCATGATATACCATAAAGAAAACACAAATATAAAAAATACTACATTGGTATTTCTACAGGTGCTTGGAAGCAACGGCTATATAATCACACGCAATTCTTTTCCAACCAAGAACTAAAAAATCAAACAGCTCTATCGAAATATTTCTGGTATTTGAAAGACAATAATCTAACCCCCATAATTAAATGGAGTATAATTTAAATATCCTACACAACCACCAACTTCAGGGAGTGCTGTCAATTATGTCTGGATGAAAAAATAACTATTATTAAACACAAAAACCAGGTGGATCTGCTGAATCTGAGGAAGGAACTAGTGTTTATATGTAGACACAAGAGCCAGTTTAAACTATGTTAATCTTTTAGCACCTCTTTCATTCCACTAAATACGTTACACATATCATATTATTCTTCAGAATACATATTGTTTAATTGCAAACCATTGACATATATGTTGAAGGTTATATATATATATATATATATATATATATATATATATATATATATATATGTCTGTGTATATACGGGTTTTATATATCTAATGTATTGGTTACATATTTGTTTTTGCTGGTGTTTGAGTGTGTATATATATGTGTGCGTTTGTTATGTGTGTATATGTATATGTGTATCTGTCTACGTGTACATATATGGGTATAGGTAGGTGTGCATGCAGGTAATTATGTACGCATTTACGTGTGTATATGAGTTGCTTGTGTTCAAATATGTGTTTTTGATAGTACTAAAAGTATACGGTATTACAAATGTATGGCTGACCGGAAATGTTACCTGCACTAGGGTATAATTATTTTTGTTGCATTGTTAAACGAATAATTTTGCGTGTCACCTGTTTTGTGTCATATGTTGCGTGTATATATGATTGTGTATGAATATGTGTATGTGCTCGCCAAACTGTTGTACTTTTCTTGCTTTTTTTTCTTTTAAGAGGGCGACAGTCATTTTTATTCGATTTTTTAGGTTTTTTGTGAATCTTATCCGTGTAAAATCCTTTGTTAAATAAAGTCGGAAGCTGACGATGGTTCGCCTGAAATAGGCCTACACCTTCGATTCATCATGAAATAACGTGTCTGTCTTAATTTTTCTCATATATATATATATATATATATATATATATATATATATATATATGTAAAATTCTTGCAAACTAATATAATGAAATCACAATTGCTCTTCGTCGCTTTGACATGTTTGCGAAATATTTGTATTATTCAACTAAAAACAATATTTAGCTTTTTCTGAATACAAAATCTGAGCAAACTCGAAGGAGAGATCTGACCAAATAACAACGAAATAAACAGGTTTTCTCTCGAAATATTATTTCTTAAGTTCATGAAAATTACCGATAATGGTTTTTCATCAATTGAAACGGACAATCCCCCCCCTCTCTCTATCTCTCTTTATATATATATATATATATATATATATATATATATATATATATATGTGTGTGTGTGTGTGTGTGTGTGTATGTGTGTGTGTGCAATATGATAACTGTTCTCTGTTATTAAAAGCACGGATTATTTTGTATCCTACTTGTAAACTGCAAAGATGCACCATGAGGCTTACATAGATGATGCAAATGACAATAAATCCATTAGCAAAGCGTCGATGGGAGGCGATGGAAGTTGGGCACTCTAATCGATTTTCGACTGCGTATGTTGGAAATCTTTTGGTGTGTTCACGAGATAAGAGAATAAAATAATTGTGATTCAAACGAGAATTTGTAGACAGTTTCATAGGGCGAATGTCTAGAATAGATTATTTAATGATAACATTTTGGTTTTATTTTGAATTTTTCAGACGATTAGGTGTCTTCAGTCTCTCTGACCTCATCAGATGCGTGTTGTTTTTTCAGATCACTTCAATCAGTAGTCATGAAAATGAGAGTGTAAATTATGTATTTGAAAACAAAATACTTTATATTTACAAGCCTTGACTTACTGCGGGCTGATTTTTAAATTCGATACTTAGACAACTGACCAGTAAAACGTGTTCTTGAAAAAATATAGTTTAATTGAATGTATTACTGTATCAAATGCGATAATTTGAAAGGAAGTATTGTAGATAAAAAAACATTAACCATTTCACCACAAGCAAGGCAATAATGGCACTAAGAAGCATATCGTTATTCAGTATGAAATTATGTGGTCAAACCTATCAAGGAGGAAGAACAAGAACGAGAATAAAAAATAAAGGGTACGGATTGATATTACTGTTTTGAAGATCAAGTCAACGAGAAAGTAAAAAGCGGGAATAAAGTTACACAAGTGAGAACTACGAGGGAAGAAGCTGTTAGCACAGAACTTAAGGTTACATCTATTCATTACCACTGCAAAATGATGAGATTTTCCTACCAATTTAGTTGAAAACTTAAATCCAGGAAGTCTACATACCAAAGAAGGAATCTTCTTAGAGCAATTCCCATGGGAATATATTTGTATAGAAATGGCATGGAGAAGATATGTTATAACGGTGGGAAAAATGACGGAAGCCAGGTATCGATATCGTTGCAGGTTCTTTAACGTATATACTCAATAATCTTTAATTATGTATCAGATGCACCAAATAAGATGACAGAATTATTCAATCCATGGACGAATGGTAGACTTATAAATATGTAAGACAGATGCTGTCAAGAAAAAATTGTCTAACACGACACAGTAAACAACCTTACGTACTGACAGGCCTAGCAATTATGTTCAATAAAATCATTCCAGTTTATGTGGGCGGAAAAAACTTAGCCTGAAAAATCAATCGGATTATCTTTACTGCCCATCAATCTATTGTTGGTTATTTAAAACCGAATATTATTTCGGATTGTAGTTTGATTTACAGTACCCGGTGTTCGTAAGCAGTGCCCCAACTAAGTACAGATCATCAACGACTCTACTTAACTTTGGTGATCGAATGAAAATTGTGATATTCAGTGTGATATGACCGTAGGATTGTAGTTAGAATAGGAAAAGCTAAATAAACAATCGAGAAATCGGGAAGCCGATTTTAAAATCGTCGTCGCTCACCTGTACGGTCCATACTGTCCTCAGTATCCTTTTGTGAAACCATATTTCGGTTTCATCAAGTTTTTCCTTGATCTCTGTCCAGCATTCTCTACCATATTTAAGGATTAATATCACTGAACAGTCCAGTACTCTCTTCCTGTATCTCAATACTCTAATCTACTTTTGGAATGTATCATTAGCCATGCCAGTATGCCATTGGATCTCATTGGCTGTGCCAGTACTCTTTTGAATCTCAGTGTCACACTTTCCGTCCTCTTTTAGAACATTTCCCAGATATTTCAATTCCTCTGTCCGCTTAATTTTACTATTCCCAGGCTGTAGTTGACATTTTTTACTCGTCTTTCTTTACTCCGATTTTTTAACTACATTGCGTAAGAGGTTTTTGGCTTTCCTTTCTGTGTGTGCTGTCAGCACTGTATTATCTGCATATCTTATATTGTTCAGATTATGGGTACCAATGACAAATTCTGGTAGCAATTCTGGTGCTCTCAGAAATGCCTCGTTGAATAGATATAGCTTTATAAATAACTAAGTCGTAGAATATAACGTCTTAATCCTCAATTTCGTTGTTCTTTCTAATTTATGAAGGTTTGTCAGAATTTTATAATGTTCTTTTTTATTTACTACAAATATAATAAAAGAAACATATATTGGAATTCACATAATTTCAAATCATACCACACTGCATTCCATCTTTAAATGAAGTCATATATAACTGCCTCAAACAGGCTTCTTGTCTCAATATTTTTGCAATGCTCAAATTGCTTCTTACACATCATCAAGATCCGCATTCTTCTGAGTAATATCTTGTGTTTCTTTTGTAATAATTTTATCCCTAAAAAAAGGGAGGACGTTCATTGAGGCGCTGATGGTTAAAGTACGGAAAAACTAGACACAGAAGACGTGAAAAAAAGAGAAGGATGGAAATCAAGGAAATAGAAGATTGCGATTAACGTTGCATTTGGAGATTGTAGCTATCAGGGAACGAAGCAATCGTAAAGGAATTTCTGAAACAGGAGCTGCGAGAAAAGAAACTTTTAGAATAGAAGATACGGTTACATTAAACTATTTGGCCGATAAAAGGTGCCAATTTAGTTGCACGCGTAGATACATGTGGCAGGGAATCCAGGTAAAAATCTTTTCAGAGCAATTGCCATGAAAATCTTGTAGAAAATAGAGGGAAGACATATACGTAGGTTAGAAAGTCAAGTCAAGATCTATTATATTGCAGATCCTTCTTTGGATTTTTTCAAGAACCTCAACATGAATATTAGCACCTAACAGGATATATCTACAGTATTCGATGTACAAATGCATGGTAGATTTATAAATGTGAAAAATGGAATCTGTCGAAAAAGTTGATAGCCAAAAACAATGACTAAAATCTTCTTAGCAGTACATGTAGCTATAGATTCGTTGTACTCATTTTATTTGTGTTCATTTGAGAGAGTGAAGCCAAGCAAGTGCAGTGTGCTGCTCTCTACGAGACTAGAAACATTCATACTGATAGAAGATATTTAAGTTTCTATATGGTGGTTAAAGGAGAGCAGTTTCGGTTAGAGGGATTAAAGATGTAAGCCATTTACTACACCATTTATTCACAGATTAGAGAACTTTGTTTATATTTCTGAGATGAGGTAATTTCAGCCGTTGTAGACCCCGGCTTCTTCAGATGCGAGAAAGGTTGAACCTAACTCTTTATTACAATCATTAGGGTATATGATTTACATTCCTTGCAAGAAGCCTCTTTTGGTAATCATGAATTATCTCCCTTTAACCGGACTCTCTGAGTTACTTGTTCACCACTGCTGTAAAGGTGTGACTTCAATACCAGGCTACAGCAGTGGTGAACAAGAAACTTAGAGAGACCGGTTAGAGAAAGATAACTCTGGATTAATAAAAGAGGCTTTACGCAAGGAATGAGAATGATACACACAAGTGATTGTAATTAAAGATTCGGTTCAAAATTATTAGCACCTAAAGAAGGCTGGAGCGTAAAACGGCCGAAATTTTGTACAAATAGCAACAGAAATGAGAACAATAGTCCAAATAATGTGAATAGTGTTGATTGGAGATCATTATCAAAGGCAGCTGCCAGGTTTACTTTGTCAACCTTGGCAGATTTCTTTGAGACGGGAGTAAATCGTGGTGTCACAGATGCCGACTTGAGAACGGTTTACACCAGGAAGACAATTTATGAGAATCCAAAAAGTGTAGAACCTAGGATAGAGCGTTGAGGGACGTAAACGTTCGTATGAAAAGATCTGAAAGCTTGTTCAAAACAACCCTCATTTTACAATTTGATAGGAACGATTTTGTCAAATCATAGAATCGTCCAGAAATACTGTAGCTCATGAGATTGCACAGAAAACAAATATGACCAACATTTTCACTTATCTTTGAAATATCAAGAGCAACAGCTGGAGCTTTTGCGTTCTTATCAAGAGACCGGTATATATATATATATATTGAGTGATGGTCATTAGCGCGTCAGCGGTAGACTTAGCAAAACGGAAGCCATATTTTTTGATAGAGAGAAGACTGTGAGATGTGAGATGCCTAATTAAAATGGGGTAGGAGGGCAATCATCAGGTTTCAATCAATTTGCAATCTGTCAGTAATCTCAGATTCCATTTGCCAGAGAATATAGATGCGTAACTTTCCTAAGTGTTTTGCACACATTATCATGGATCACCTAAAGGTATTTAGAACGTTGATTGATATTGATTCTTTTACCAACGAAATCATCAGCCTGTATGGGCTGATCCCCATTCTTAAAAGAAGTAGTACTGCCGCTGGTGCGTCTGCCATTGATGTCAAATTCTCTTGTCTACATAAGATTTATTTCATCAAGTAGATTCTTTCTTTAAGCATTCAATAGCTATCGGTGAATGTTTTCGATGATTTTTCCTTCCAATGCAGATATACTATGAAATTTCTGTGCTTTGCTCTTTCAGAATGGCATCTATTTTAAAAAATCTCTATACATAGCAAAAGAGAACGTACATCAGAAAATATTAGAAATAGGTTTCTAGATGTGTGTGTGTGTGTGTGTGTGTGTGTGTGTGTGTGTGTGTTTGTGTGTGTGTGTTATAGTAAATTCGCATACTTTGGACACAAAACTGGCTTTTCCCTTACATTCTCTACGTTTACAAATTCAAATCTATATACCTCGGTGATGGTTGTCAAACAAGACAGCCTTGCTATTAAATCCATATTTAGTTAATCAATAAACAGACCAATTAAATCACTCAAAGCCATAAACATTGATGTTGTGGCAAAACACACACACACATACATATCCGTATCGATTTGCTGAAGAGATGTAGTAATTACTTAAAGAGAACTTTTATCTCTCGTGTGGAACCAATTTATAACAACGAACAAAACTGACTGCCGACAGAAAAAATATGATCTTATTTTCGAAGCGATTGGTATTGTGAGAGTCAAAATTAAGAGTCGGCAATGCAGAAAAGGCGCTTCTTCCAGCTGCTAAACACTTCCTCCAACCGCCCAGTGATTCCCTTATCTTCCAGACACTTCTTCCATCTTCAGCCATCTGTCAGGCACTTCCTTAAACTTCCAGGCAAATCCTCCATCTTCCAAACATTTCCTTCCACTGTCAGAAACTAATTCAACTGCCTCGCGCTTCCTTCATCTTCTAGACATTTCTTCCAAGTGACGGACACTTTCTCCAACTGTCAGACATCTTGCAAGCAAAGCAAAAATAATTGCTTTTTTTAGGTGAAACATACAACCCACAGAAAGGTCTAAATTTATAAACCTAAATTTATATTAAATTTTTAACTGTGAAAAACTCTTTATATATATATATATATATATATATATATATATATATATAGTGTATCGAGGCAGCAGATAATTTTCTAGACATATACAGTTAAATATAACAGATAATGAATATCTATTATGTTCAATCATGAGCCGTTCTAACTATCATATTTTGGCTTTAATGTCAGGTAAAAATTGTCCAATATTTGGATATTGTTTTATTATGCTTGTTCTAAGCTTTAGCCTCACATGAATCATCTTCAGAGAGGTTACAGAGACGTTAACATAAAGACATCCACCATCAAAAATGATTTTATCTTGTGTTGACATAAAACATTGCTATGGAAATATTACAGTCACCTAATATCAGACGCAGTTCGTAAATTTGTAATGTGGTTCTATGACGTCACACCGCGTGAGAGAGCGAAATTTTAACAGAACAATATGTTTAAATGCAATGCAATGTGCTGTGACCAGATTGAAATGTGATTTTATTAAGTGTGGCTTGTTTTGATTTAAAGTAGATGGCCTCTAATATCTGAAGGTTCTTTTACTGTGTGTATGAGTTAGCATTATTGTGTGATCGACTAAAATCAGTATAACATTATCTACATGGCTATGTTCTTCTAAGAAATCTTGTTTAATTGAACTTTGATCAGAAAGGTGACGGGTAAGTCTACGGGAGAGCGTGGTTGTAGTAAAACCAATATATGTAGTGGGTTTTGTATTAGCACCAGAGATACAATCTCTGAACGGGCATGCAAACTGATGCACTATAGTTTTTGTCTTTATATTCATCTGAAATTAAAGCCAAAATACGATGTTTAGAATGGCTCATGATTAAACATATTGTCTCTTATATTTAACAGTATATATGTATATATTTATACACACACACACACGCGCGCGCGCACACACACACACACACACACACACACACACACACACACACACACACACATATATATATATATATAATTTATGGTAAATATATAAGTTTGTTGGTGTTATTTGTTTAGCGGTATATCAAGTTATGTGTCATTTAATGCCGAAATTTAATTTTCATATATGAATTAATGTCTCTTATATAAATGTATTTCTGCTATTAATATTTAAAAAAATATATGGCTGCTAATTTTATTTTATTTTTTTTTACAAAAATGAATTGCTGGAAATTTTAAAAAAATATATATTTCTGCTAATGCTTTATTTTTCACAAAATAATTATTGCTGCTATTTTTAAATATGAAAATGTATTGCTGCTAATTTTTTTTACAAAAATGTATTTCAACATAGACTTTTACTATGAAAATGTATTGCTGGTAAATTTTCTATCATAAAAATTATTGCTGGTAAGTTTTTTACTACGAATATGTATTGCTGGTATTTTTACGATAAAATCTTTTACTTTCATAGTGATTTGACCCCAGTTTGAGGGATCCCGATCAAGTGCTACTACTTTGGGTCATGGGGAACCTTGTAATAACAGCGATTAAGAGGTGGTTCCACATTTCTGAAAACCTTCCCATTTGAGACCTTGCTGTCGGATGTAGTTTATTCCTATACCCAGAATATCTAAACTTATTTATAAATGGAACTTTGTCTGTGTGTGTGTGTCTGTGTGCGTGTGTATCCGTTACCTTAGACTCCGAAACGGCTGAACTGATTTTTTTGAGAATTTACACAGTTGTACTATAAGCGTCTGCGAGTGTTCTTAGCTAGGTTTTGTGTCGAGGTACCCCCAATAAATATCGAAAATCGATAATCGAAAAGATCGGGTTACAGAAGGACTGGTCCGATTTTAATCAAATTTGATACAGTCATAGAAAAAGATATCAGAAACGATATTCAGAAGTTTCAAGGTTGCAGTTCTTACAATAGTGCAGAAAATCGATAGTATATATATATATATATATATATATATATATATATATATATATATATATATACATATAAAAGGCAAGGTGTTTGTGTGTGTGTCTGTTTATCTGCCTGTATATCTGTATTTCTTCATCCTTTTTATTTTAGTTTTTGCTTCGGGTTTGTCTCTAAGTAGGTAGAATTGTAGTTCTTAGTCTCAGCCATGATACCATTTACTCAGAGGACGTATTTAGCCTTCAAAATTCAGTTTACTACTAGAAAAACTGATTTGATATCGATACCAGGAAATCAAAATTTGACTGAACTCCAGGACCATGGATTAGTTTGAAAGCTTTCATTACACCCGAGCAACGCCGGTCTATACTGCTAGTAAATGTATATGACCATCTGAAAGCTTCTCTTTTGGCATGTATTTCTGATGAATTAGACTCATCAGACAAAAATGATTTTAGTCAAACCAAACTTTCGTTAGCAAGATTCACGTTAAGTATATAATGGCTTGGCGTTTCCTTTAAATGTGTTTACTTAGAAATGATACTTCAAATTATTTCAATACATTTAAAAAATAGTTTAGCAAACATTTATCTTAATGTTTTTTTCTTACATTGTTCCTATATCAGTAAAAACAGGAGAAGAACTAAAATATAGCTATGTTTCATTTTAATTGTTTAATACTTTCTTTCTGTATCCCTCAACTGCATTTTGCCATTATCTCAGTGCTACGGTAGACGTAATTTCATCAATCTCGCAATCATGGTTTCCCACTGACGTAAAAAATAACCCAAAGCCTTGTGGTGTTGCAAATAAATGTCGTCCAAATATGAAACCTTCAGTGAACAACACGAAGCCGCATCTATTAGTAATAATTCTTTTAGTTATACAGTAATGTCTTATTTGCATTTTGGGGTATTTTTTTCTTTTTCTGAAATGCATCCGTGAAACGGCTATATTGTCAAAGTTGTGGCGGTAATTAGGTTCTATTGATTGAAAGTGACCATTTCAAACTTTGATGCTTGTCAAGTAACTTCCGGGTACAGAGCAATAATCTGGGGTTGGGAAGGAAAAATGTCAGTGAAGCCAGCGCGAAGTCAGTCGCCTGGCAACATACTTCAGGCTCCTCTGGCAAGTCCAATTAGTTACTTGGACAATATTTTCTATACGACGACGTCATTAGGCGACCCAATGAAACTATTCCTTTGCCTTTTCACTTCCTGCTCAACGTTCAAATGTATTTTAGATGACAGGAAACCGCAGGCGTCGGATACACGCGCATGCGTCATACCAACCTTTCTGGCGAAAAAGTACTGTTTTTAATATATATTTTTATTATTAATTTTATTGATGCTAAAATATAGGGTCTTTCAGTTACATTTTGCTCATTAGTATAATCATTAGCAAACAAGGTTTTTCTGTTTAAATTTTACTTCAATCTTCAAAATGCTTAATTATTTCAATCTGTTCAGATATATATATATATATATATATAGAAAAGAGAGAGAGAGAGATAGGGGGGAAAGAGAGAGTCATATGCAAGCAGATCTGCTTCGCTGTATCACAGTTCATCAAAACGTTTAGACAACCTATTTCTTCTAGCCAGGATAGAAACCCGACCGATTTTACATCGATCGGTGATTCTACCACTGAGCTATAGGCGCTAGGCAGAAGAATGCGGACTTTTAGTGTGTTATATACAATGTAAACACACTCCAGTAGCCTAGAATGTTTAAATTTATTACTGAATGTTCATATGTATATATATATACATAAATATATATATATATATGTCTGTATGTGTGTGTATGTGTGTGTGTGCATAAATAGGGTCTGATCAAGAAGTGTTGGAACTGTTGCTATGTTTACCGATTTAAAGTATGCAGAGAGGAGGTTTATGTCAGAGACTGACCATTCAATCTATCGCCATGTTTGCTAAGAAAGTATGTCGGCTTATCATATCAACAGAGGTTATATAAAGTAACAATGACTTGTCAAGAAGTATTTGGTCAATTAAGACAATCCTCTTGTTCTTCTAACCCCATATCTTGGACCCTACGATTTTATTTACTTTTTCATAAAATCAAACCCAACTTAAATAAGGAAAACTTAAAATCCAAGAATATGAGATGATTCATCCGCGTTCTATCCCCTAAAAACGTTCCAGGATTGTTTCCATCAACGCAAACTGGGATAGATAAAGTGTGTACTGTCAGAAGGGGACTACTAATGGGATTAAATGCCGAAATGATATATGCTGGATTTTCTTTTTATAAAACATTTTATTTGATTTATTTTATCAGACCTCGTATAAAAACAGTAGCCACTCTAGCATCTACGCGCCGCTCAGTCAGTAATGAATTATAGCACTTTAACTGACGAGCTGTGATAAAGCGAAACGGATGACTATTTACGCTATCACACCCTGATTGAGCACTCTGGAAGAATAGTAGACTTTGAAAAAACACTAGCTACACTAGCACCTACGCACCGCTCATTCAGTAATGAATTAAAGCAGTTTAACTACTGGCGTATAATACATCATAAGCTAAAATTCTACCTCCTTCTACCGAGCGTCCATAGCTCAGATGTAGAATCACCGACTTACATCAATTCGGTCGGGTTTCAATCCTGAGTAAAAGCAATCGGATGTCTAACCGTACACAGATATATATGTATATATATCTGTGTACACATATATATATATATATATATATATATATATATAGGAAAGAAGTGAAAAACAAATAGATTAAAACCTACTGTTTATGCATTTACTTTTATTTAAGAGTAGAACTTAATATTGTAATTTTATTACAAGGGTTTATAAAAGAATTATATCACTACACAAAATTATGTTTCAGAACAATATTGTTCTTTTTCAGGTGATATTTTAAAATTAAAAAATAAATGGTGAAAATGGTTTATTTAGAAAATATAAACAATATAATTGTAGGTGTGTTAATATTGCTCAGTCAAATGCGAGAATTAGGTTGAAATCTATATTTGAATGTGGCTTGATGAAAAAACATGACACTTTTTAATTTTGGTTGGTAAGATACATAGTAGATGCATATATTATTTAAATGGATAGACAATAATTTTTTAAAAGCAGGTTGGATTGTAAGTGTTTTAAAAATTGCTTTTGTATTATCTCATCTAGTAAAGGGGCTTGATTATCTACGTTCGAATTAGATTTAAGTAATTATGGTATACTAATGTATCAACTTCATAGTACAATTTAATTCTCATTTTTCATTGAGCAATATTGGCGTACCTACTATCATATTGTCTAACATCCTACACCCACCGTTCCTTAATTTTAAAAGGCAACACATTGAGCGCCTCATTCTCTCACCCGACCGCAAGTGGGAAGACTACATCAAATCTATAGCTGCATCTACTGCTAAAATGGTTTGGTCATTTATTTGGTGGGGCCAGAATAGTTTTCTCTTCAAAATCTATCTTGCGCATTTATAAATCCACCATTCGTCCATGCATTGAATGTTGTTGCCATATCTGGTTGGATGCTCCTATTATTCATTTCGGTGTTGTCGACAAAACCCAAATGAGAATCTGCAAAGTAATCGGTCCTGGCTTGGCAGCACGCTTACTGTCACTGCCTCACCGACGGGATGTGTTTTTCCACTGTCTTTTCTGCAGATATTTTCGTGACTTATGACATGCTTTTTCCCTAATATCCCGACGAGATTAATTTACGCGTTCTACTGGATTAGCATCTAGGTCCCATTCTTTTAACATCAAAATCATCAAATACACCACCACTCTTACTCTACCAGCTTCTTTTCTCGCACAACACGTCTTTAAATTCCCTTCCGTATGCATATTTCCTGATGCCTACAATCGCGAAAATATTAAAGACAACGTCAACTACCATCTCTTAAATCACCTTAATCCCATCCATTTTCCCGAATACCACCCTTTCTATCTGCACTCTGTTTTTTTCTCTCTTTGTAACCCCCTGCGCACTAGTTGCACTCCTAACTTTCTCGGGTGAAACATATATATATATATATATATATATATATATATATATATATATATATATATGCATTTAATTGTATGTGTATAAATGAATTTTATCTGGTTGAAAGGAAGTCTCTCCGGGTGTATAAAAATTAAATTCATTTAGCATGCACGAGAAATTTGTTTCCAACTGGATATTCATCGATGTTGATATGTATTAAGGAAGGGAAATAAATAGGATTTTACAAAGCAAATATAAGAGCGAGTGAGAGAGATAATTAATAGAGTGATCGTCAAACTTAAATATAAGTAGCTTACGTAAGTAGCACTTGATTCGCCTCATATTGGTAATATATTTATTATTAAATTCCCTATCACAAGCCTAAAGTAATATGTTAATGCAGATGCGTATTGTTTGTATAAATATTCATATATTCATGCACCCACATACAGACATATATATATCAGTAAAATGAATTAGAGCACTCTGGCTATTGGGCGCGTATAATGATAATATACGCGCTAAAAAGTCTGCCTTCTTCCACTGAACGCCCATAGCCGAAGGGTAGAATCGCCGACTGACGCCAATTCGGTCGGGTTTCAGTCCTGGGTTAAAAAGCAATCGGAGTCTAACCGTACTGATGAGCTGTAATACAGCGAAACAGATCTGTCTGAGGATGACCATATATATATATATATATATATATATATATATATATATATATATATATATAGGATGACTTGACGTGGTGAAATAGTTAGCAAGCTTGTCTCGGTATAACATATTACATCTGAGGAGTGAGTTGGATCCTCACTGAGTACCCTATAATTTGGGCCTTGTGCCACATCTAAGGAACGTTAAGAAAATCATCTTTGGGCTCCTCGACGCGGTGTAATAGTTAGCAAGCTTGCCTCACTTGATTTATTATAGCCAGGTAGTGAGTTCGATGGTATAATTGTTACAAAGCTTGTCTCTGTTGATTCATTACAACGAAATAGTAAGTTTAATCATCACTGTGTGCTTCATACTATCAGCCTCGTGCCACTTCTAAGTTCTGCTTAGAAAAACAGTATATTTAGATTAAATAGGGCACCTTGACTTGGTGTAATGTTTAGCTTGTCTCGCATGAATAAGCACAATTGAATAGCGAGTTCGATCCTCACAAGATTCCCTTCTTTCGGCCATTAACCACATCTAAGCTGCGCTTAGAAAATAACTCTTCCGATCTAATCTGGTTTTAAACTGGTCTTATTCGGTCATTTCGGACCACAGCCAGAAGGCCGGAGTCCGTGTGTGTGTGTGTGTGTGTGTGTTTCTGTGTGTGTGCGTGTGCGTGTGCGTTGATGTAAATAAGTGAATAGATATAAATATGTGTGTATACGCGCAGATACACATAAATAGTGCTCAATGCAATACAACAGACCAAAAATTATATATTATTATACATACGTATTATCCTACATTTAAACATGACTAGGAATTTCATGCATTATGCAATCATTTGGCAAAGATTATGAACTGTTGTTTTTTTATTCGAATTATTATTTTATATATATATATTACATATATATTATTTATATAATAGCGTCCCTTAAGTTCAAACCATTTTATATTGAAAATCTGGTGTGCGAATATTGTTATTTATTAAATATAAATTAATTTAGTTAGGTTTATACTGAAATCCGAAAATGGAATATGAAACTTAAATCGTGGGGAAAAATATTTCGTTGTCTGATTTGTACTTATTGTACATTGAAGGTTCACTTGTTTGTTTATATTCGGACGAAATGTTCGAATGAATATTTCTTTCTAATCAATAAAAAATTTAAAAAATTCTAAGAATTAAGAAAATAAAAGATAGAAAAACGAAGAAAGAAAAACAAAAAATAAATTCAAAAGCGGAAAATAGAATACTGTAAACTGAAATAATAATAAATACGCACTTCTACGCACACACAAATATAAAACCAAAAATATACATGCATGTATGCATAAACACATACGTATGAAATGACGGTTTTTCGATTTGAATTATTATTTTAGGTATTAGGGTTGCTAAAGTTAAATTCATTATAAATTTTTAAAAAATGGCCGGCTAATATATTTATTTCATGAATGTATTATTTTGTAAGATTTATACTGAAATTCAAAAATGAAATAAGAAGCTATATGTAGAAAACTCTAAGGTATTAAGAAAATAAAAATAACAGTTGAAAAATGTAGGAAAAAATAGAGAAAATAAAAAAAAGAAAAAAGACATGTTCGAACAATATGAATTAGACCGGGTCAAAATATTTAAGTAAGAATTTGTTTCTGTGTTTGCATGTGATCACCAATTCAGATCCTTTGTTAAATAGTTATTTAGGTGTTTTCATATTATCAGTTTTTCTAAAATTTTACTAATAAAAATAGTCTCATTACTAGAGTTAGAAGATAATCTAAATTGGATAGACTTATGGATATTGTGTAGTATATTATGTTGGTGGTTAGAATATTTGGGGATGTATTTGTTGTTCTGGGAATCTTTAGCATATTTTACTTAGGATATTTTAATATTGTAATTTTTTCAATTAAATATAGATTGCATCTATCGTAAAAGTTATTGAAGGTGTGAGCCGACCTATTAATCTGCAACTCACTCTTGAATTAAGTCCCTCCTCTTTCATTTCCTAAATTCTTCGGGAAAGGGAAGTTTAGAATTTTAGATTAAGGTTAGAAAAAGGGTGTTTATGGGAGTAGTAATGGTGTTTAAATTCTGCCGAAGACATTCCGATGAATTCTTGATAATTGTTTTTTTATTTTTATTTTTAAGGGAGATGTTGGCTTAGTAGATCAGTTGGGTATACTTACATTTACCTCTCACGGTACAAACAATGATGGATCTGCAATTATACAAGGGTATTTTACCAGTTGTGATACTAGTTCTATATATTTTTTAAAAATCTGCTGACTGTATAAACTAATGATATTATGTGCGCAGTAACAATTAATTTTAATAATATTTCTATTAAGAATTCAGCATAGGGAGTCAATGGTATGGAAATATTTACCAATTTAAAAAATATTTACCAATGTTAATATTAGACAGTTTACATATAGTGGGGGTTTAAACCATATAACTTTTCTTTTTCTACATCTACTCTTCGTTTTAGGATGTGCATTGTGGTACATTGGATATCGTCTCGGAACGAGAAATCGCGGAGCCGAGTTCGAATTCCAGTTGAATTCATTGCATTCACTTACGCGCAAATACCCTTGGGAAAGGCATTAATCCGTCTATTCCCTCCAGTTATGGGTTAAATAACAGGACAGATTGGGTTCTATCGCTTTGGTAGGCAACCAGTCTACCACATAAAGCTATGGCAATCTACTGCGGGGTAATGTTCTGTCCAGTCAGTCATGTCTCTTTCGAGACATGATCGCTCAAAGCGTGTATCACGTATGGCAATTAACTGACTGACTCTTCGTTTTAGATGACTCAGAAAATGCCGTCATAAACTTATATTTTGGTATAAATTTCTTAATAACTAATTTAAAATTACCATTCTATAAAAAAGCTGTTTCTATTTTAAATAGCCGTATAATTCAATTATATTATATAATATAATAATAATTATATAATAACTTCACTTTCTTAAATTAATATTACTTCTAATTCTATAGTTTTAATTTTTAAACACAGTTAAGTTTTACAAGTTTATTTTGCCGTCATAGACTTAAATTTAACTTCCTAATAATCAATTTAAAATGAAAATTCTGTAAAATTGTTATTTCATTTCTTCATGTTCGCTTTATAATTAAATTATGTTATATTAACTTCCCGTTCTTAAATCTATTTTCTTTCTATTCTTATCATTTTAATTTTTAACCAGTTATTTTAACCAATTTATTTTGGTATTAACATTATTGTGGCCCATTAACAGTATTTTTGAAAAGCAGTCATTTTTTTCTGAACTATTTCTTTCTTATTTTATTTCTAATTTATTTTGTTGTATCTTTTTTCGTTATAGTCAACCACTTTTCTTTACACACACACGAACAAATGTATTTTCTTATAATGTTTTCATCTCGGCCAATGAGATGGTATTAAATTGACCGTCGAAATGGCCATCCGATTTTAGCAATTATTTTTTTATATGTAACAAATATTGATTCTGTAAATAAAAAGATAAAATTATATTGAGCCGTCTGGCCAAATCAGCGTTAATATTTAATATTAATAAGATCCTTTGCGATTTACCCCAAAGCTGTTTTTTATGTTTATGACCAATATATATTTATTTCTCTTTGTGAGTTCACTTGTGTGACTACCTGTGCGCATGCGTGCTTGTTTCAAAATTATAGATGATGTCCAAAAATCAACACCTACAAGTCTAGACACACGGGCATGCCTGTACACACACACAAAAAAAATCATTTTTTTTTTGTTTAAAATTTTTAATATTTTTTTCAGTTCTGGCATGATTCTTTGATTGTCAGTTCCACACTTAAGTCCATCTTCAAATCAATGACGTTATTTTCTTCTGTCCTGAAACTTAAAGGTATCATTCGGTTTGTATTTTTGCATTTACATTTATATATATATATATATATATATATATATATATATATATATATACAGGGTGTCCCATAAATTTAATTACATATGTTTTTATCATTATATTTTTTATATTTTGGATAGCCTTTTGGCCGGTATTATTGGGCCATCATTCGTTGATGGAAATCTAAATTTCTATAAATATTTTAATGTTGCAAGAAAAGATGTTACTATCCCTGCTAAACGAGGATGGCAACTTCCCATTTTATTTTCAGCCAATTGAGCACTATCTCTTTTTGGTATTTAAGTACGTCAGTGGTTAGATCAGAATTGCCCAGGTGCTTGGATTTGTCGGCGTAGAGTAACTACCCAAATTCCTTTTACCCTTAAGGGCATCTGAAGGCCTTGGTGTATTAGAAACAAAAAACACAAAACATAAATCATTTCAAGCAACATATAATCAACGCCATTGCAAACATAACTTCAACAGTGGAGAACATGCATTGGAGAGAGTTTTCGACGGAATGTTGGTCAGGTAAAGCTCAAAAATTGTTTTCATATAAAAAACTTTATTTTTTCTATGTATTTTTTCAGACGTTTGCATTTATAAAATCAACAAGAATAACGTAGAGATTGTTTGAGGAAATTTTTGCAACTTGGTTTTTTATTGAGAGTCACCAATGTCTCCAAGTTTTAAATCGCAACGTGTTAAACTAGCAAAAATAACAAGCAATGAACGGATGTTAGCGTAGACAATTTATAACGAGTTCAAATAAAGTCGAAATTATTCTGACAACGTTTATGAGAAACCACACACTCTCAAATAGCGAAAATTGAATAACATTATAACTCTATAACTCTCCAATTCTACAGTTAATAAGTCAACATCGCTATCCTGACAAACTCATTTTAGGTAACTTTTTCTGATAAGTGTATCTCGTCAGTTTTCTCATTTCAAAACAAGCAATTACAACAAGCCGATATCGAAAAAAAGATTTTCAGTGTTTCCATACGTTCAAAATAACATTACGATCAGATTTTCATGATGATTGCAGTTGCTGCAAATATTGTAAGGAAATTATTACTTTAATTTTGTAAGATCGCGAAGGTCTTATGGTAAGTTTGCAGTGTGTTCTGCAAAGAAGTAAGGAATAGAAAAAAGCGAAAAGCATATTATCGTATTTCAAATTTTCAACAGCAGCCACAACAGACGACGAACTTCTGCTTCGTGCATCGAACATAGAACAAAGGTTATTTCGGGGGTCAAAAAAGCTGAACAAATTTCTGCATATAACGTAATGAATGGTAATTGCTTCTTCACTATCCGATATTTCGTATGGCGGAGAAAAACTGCCAGTCTTTCGCCGAAACAACGTGGTATAAAACAAAATTTCGAAAAAAGCGCCTCATATCTTTATATGTATGTATCTTTTAGCTTTATAACATTTATTATTAACGCTTCAATTATTCTTAACACATACAAAAATAACTAAAAATATTGGAAACTCTAATACCCCAAAAAGTTAGCTCACTATAATATCAATTGTGAACATGGTCACATTGTACTGACCGTGTTCAAAAAGTAAACATTCCGATCCATATATATGCATGGTTCTGTTGTCATTTCGCGCTATCACGCGAGGTTACGTCAGTTGCAAATTTGCGAACTGCGTTTGTTAGTTTTTGTAAGTATTTCCGTTGCCTAGCGGAGTTATATATCAACACAAAATAAAATCGGCATTGATAGTGGATGTTATTGTGTTACCGTCTTAATAACCTCTCCGAAGGTGGCTCATGTGAGCCGAAAGCTTAGAGCCAAATTAATAAAAAATTATTCAAATGTTGGAGAATGTTTGTCTTTATTTTCAACTGAGATTAAAGCCAAAATACGACGTTTAGAACGGCTCATGATAAAACATAATAGACATTCATTATCTCTTATAGTTAACAGTATATGTCTAGAATATATATATATATATATATATATATATATATATATATCCACATATTCAGTTAAAAATCATAATATCTCGTAGATTATTAAAAGTGAACGGTTTTACAGATTTGAACAATTTTTACATAGTCTGTATTCATAGCTGACGAATGCAAGAAGAATATAAAAAAGGGTTTAATCGCAATTCATTGTCAATCGTCTTCAAGGGACTGAGAGAGCCTTCCCCATATTCTATCATCATAACTGATGCTGACCTCTAGGAAAGTGACTCGATTGCTAGGTTATTTCCTAAGAATGTTGGTTTTTTGTGTCGGACGAGACGAAATTTTCTCTTACAAATTTACTATACCTATCTATATATTTGCCATGATATCCATGCTTGGAAGATTATAGCCGGTGCCTCTGCTATATACCTTGAGCTCTTTGATAAAATACAAAGAATAATCAGCATTATTATTAGTCCTGATCTGACGGCTCGGCTTCTGTCACTTCCCCACCGCCGTAAGATTTCTAAGTAATGTTTTAGATGAACGCTACACTCCAGTACCTATACATTTTGAATTTAAGCGCAGCACTAGACTGGCGTCAATATCTCATCAATTTATAGTTGAGCCTGCTAGATGTAAAAGTCAATTCTATGTTAACAGTTTTTTCTCGCTTTTCTAACATCTTTCCATCTCCATGATTTGAATCCAACACTAGTCTGCACGTCTGGGTATGCCAGTAAACTGCATCCGGCAGCAAGGTATCTGATTGGAAGATCGTCAGGAGCATAAAACCACCCCTTAATTGCTGTTGTTCCCATTTCCCCGCTGACCCTGAGTGGTAGTATCAATTAGGGTCCCAGCTATGGGCAAATAGCTAACCCCATCAAACTGGAATCAAAAAACTATGAAAGTATAAATGGACTTTTATAGAAATATATACCTAAAAATAAGCTTATAGAAAAAACATTTTTGAAAGAAAAATATTACCAACAATAAATTTTGAAGGAAAAAAATATTACCATAACACATTTTTAAAAGAAAAAATTATTGCCAAAATACGTTTTTGAAGGAAAACATTATTACCAGCAATAAATTTTTAAATACAAAACTAGATAACATTTTCAGTTTTCTAAAAAAAGAAATTGTTTCTTCAAAACCTGATAAATATACTTTATTTACTATAACCAAACATTAAAAATACCTTAAACCCTACCTTTGTAGCATTAAATAACCCACAGAGGTTGATATGTCGTTAGACAAAGCTTAAGCTCAAACTTTAATGTGCTAAAATTTTAATATCAATCGGTATTTACTCTTTTCCCCTCCCGCTCATTATTATTGTTTCTGTTTTTAATTCTTCCATATCTAATAACATTATTGGATTGTTTTACTAATTCACGGGAAGTGGTAAGCACTCAACTATCTAATGAGTAATAGATGTAACTATTTGTAAATGAGTCACCACGTTTCCCTGAACCGAAACATTTTTATCCCATTATTTTCCTTTGGACTTCGGCTTGGAGCTCTTATCTCCTCACTATCTTCATCCCACTCCCTAACAGATTATTCAGATATTAGAGATCATGTTCTCTTTCTTTTTTTATTGGAATGTTCCAACGATTGTCCATTTCAAGAGTTTATACCACCCAAGATGTCAATGTCGGGTTTTTCTTGCGTTAACATGAGCATTTGGCCTTTAATATTTCAGACTCACAGTACATTTCTTCATCACTACCATGTAGCAATCTAACATGTTCTGCATGTCCTAATATCCCATTTCCTGTTTTTAAATTATCATAGTGCCCTATTTTGAATCCTACCTCTTGTAGATTAGTCACTAGTATTTTTATAGAAGTTTTTTATAGTGATCAATTTGTCTGCCCATGAGGGCAGGCGAGTTTTTCGATTTTCTAGCATGTGGAAATTTTAACAACAATCTAGGAAATGTTTTTATTTTTCTTTTCTGTTGTAGATATACTTTTCGTGCGTTTTTATCAGTCCGCACTATTCTTTCGGCAATTATTTTGATTGTGGGTGATATGTTAGGGTTCTATGTTTTACATACAATTTTTTCAACTATTGACAGTTTCTCGTCGCAGAACTCTAAAGCGTTGTCCGATTATAGCATTTTTGGAATCCCATTTCTTGAAAATATGATTCTTAACTTTTCTTCACAATATGGCTTTGTTGAAGATTTGTGTTACTTCTGGCCAGCCTGGATAGACATGTATTAGTTATAATCCAACTTCATTAACATGAGCATGATCATACGTACTCTATCCCACGGTTGGGACACTAGGCTATTTACATGTTTTTTTTCGTCTTTTTTTTCTTTCGATGCACATTTTAGTTCTTTTTTACGTATTCTTATACATCAGTAGAATAGCCTGACCACCATGCTTTTATCCTTAACCTTATTTGCGTTCCACTTATTCCTCAATGAACAATCTCATGTATGTTTTTTATAATTTTGCTTTTTTGGGTTGCTGGCGGAATGACTACATCTCCATTATCCAACATTTTTCAGCACTTAATTTGTGTTTAAACACTTTACAACACATTTCTACTTGCAACCAATTATTTTCATTTATTATTTTTATCCTGAATAATACACTGTTCAATATGAGAGCTTGCTTCGTATTCTCAGCTAATTTGTCTATCAATAAAATATAAGTTTAGAGTCAGTATAAGGATGTATATTTTTGTCCGCTTTCTCATTTTCAGAAGTGATGAAACTTGATATGACAAAACCTCTACCCTCGGAATAGTATTACCTTCCACGTACTCAATATGAAAGTCAAATGCCATTAGTATTAAGGCCTATTTTAGAATTATAGGCCGCCTTATCAAAGAAAAATCTATTCTATAAATACATAGGAATTCTAAAAATCAATGGTCAAACTTTAGTAGGAATCTCTTCTATTTAAACATTTACGAGCTCTGTTTGTCGTCCATATTATAACTAATATTTCCCTCAATATATGAATAGTTTAATTAGGATCTTGATCCTTGTTTCGAAAGATATTTTATAAAACAACCATCTTGATTTAGTATTCCCGAAACTGAGTGTTCTCATGCGTCAGTTATTACCTGAATATTTTACAGCTGGATTCTTTGCCAGAACAGTTTTTAAATTTTAAATGCTACTTGTTCTTTTGCCCAAATAAAGTCCACATTCTTTTCCCTTAAAGCAACATAATTTTTAAAGTATCGCTTTACATATCGTCTGTGAAATTTACAAGTCTTAAGTTCGTAATTTTTAGAGAATACTTTCAAAACGGCAACAGAGTTCAAAACCAATTCTTCGATGAAGGGAGGATATAATTTCGCTCATATTTTGTGGTTTACGTCTCGTTTTTACTTGCCCCAAATGCGCTGATCCCGTCTAGCTATCTTAAAATTACTAACAAGGAGGCTCATGTGATACTTTCATACGGAACTCGTTCAATTAGATCTTGTTGCACTATTTGTTTTAGTATTTTAGAAACTATTAGTGTTACGTTTTGTGCCTGAGAGAGACACAATTTCCTTTACCGTCAATTTTTTTTTGTAATTCCAGTTTCTTCTGCTTTGACTATGCTGACACATTTGTCAAATACACGATTTTCTTTTAGACCACAATTCTTTGTCACATTTTGCCACAGTTAGTGATATATCAAAATTATTTAGTTTCATGGAGATTTCAAAATTTGCTTAACGTTTTTATCACGGATTCGTCAAACTGATTCAGCAGAAGAAGGATTTTCTTTAAATTTGGTTCTACTTCCTTCCAAAAAATTCTGGATATAAGTCAGGTCGCCTCTTGCATCTAGCTGCATGGCTAGTAAAACATTACTGATTCGGATTTTTAATAACCCTCTTTCACCTTTTTTTAATAAAATTTTTTGGACTTATACATGAATTTATAAACTTTTGAAATATTTTTCACTTTTTTTTTTTTACATATCTGATATTTTTGCCTTTCTCTTTGATATTATTTTTGATGCATCCATTTCCTCTACTAGATCTTTGCCAGTTTTAACTGCAGTAAAGTCATTTGTTGATACATTTTATTTTGAAGGTCGTTTACCAACTTTATTTCCGATTGACTAATTTTCCGATCCCATTTTCCCAAACCCATAATAATCTGCACCTGTTTCTAATGAAGAATATAGTTAGTGACTGGTTTATTCGTCTTTAGCGAAATGTTCATGAGATTAAATCTCTCTTCTTTCACTAGTTTTTTCTTAGGTGTCATGCGATTTACTGTTAGATGACTCATTGTCTTGGTTGCGTTGCAGAACCGGTTATGGTAAACGATTCTACAGATTGATAAAAAATTTAACTGCTGTTTTATACGCCTCCGTGTGAATCACAATCCTCATTTTCGCTTTAGGGCTTTTTAGGGTCGAACTATAATCTTTCACTATTATTCTTTATTTTTCAAATGAGGTAGGTCATTATGTTATTGCGAGAAAGTTAGGTATACACTATCGGTTATAACTATTTACTATTTCCGAGATAACTCGTGTAATTAATTGCCGCAGAGAATGTTTTTGATATATGAAAGGTTTCGATAAGTCGTGGTTATGTGATGTATACACAAGAGATTTAAGATGAGGCTATGATAGGTGTGCAGTTACCGATAATTTTACAAGAGTCTCACAACCCGCAATTGCCAAGAGGAACTCACTTGTATGGTGTTTCCCTCTAACTGATTTACATTCCTCCAAATTTTTTGGCTCCAGCTTTAGCTTTGAGTCTCCCAAGTAACGCTTGTATGTACTCGTAATTTTCATGCGATAATTGTTCATTCGTTTCTTTAGATAGCAGCGACGACATTTTTGTGTATCATTACTTACTCACTGAGAGTGGTAAGTTGATTTACTAAGCGCTACTTAAATGTGGCACAATGCCGAAAGTACGGGAACTCAGTGAGGATTGAACTTTCCACTCAATTGTAACAGGTTAGCAAAACAAGCGTGCTAACCATTACATCACGTCGGGGTACCCAGGGAGAGTGGTAAGGATATTTATCCTACTCCCCTAGTGAAGCCAGATGTGACATAGGGTCTTTTTTAAGGTGGAAAAACTGACCGCATACGGACGAGCAGAGGAGCGAAAATTCCCCAGTCACCCTCAACCGCCGATTGAGCTTGCCCCGGTGGCGAACACCTGGTCCACTCCTCTGCTGCACTGGGGTCGCTCAGCCGCGGGACACTGTTCCCTGAAACCGGGCATCTATGAGTGTAATCTCTCTTAGAAGTAACCCTATCCTCGCGGATGGAGCTACAACTGAGCCGCACTCTGTCTTTGAGGACAGAGACGTAACTGAGAGATGATTTAGGTCCTCACCCGGCACAAAAATGTGCCAGTTAAGTAGATTATTTTTAAGCGCCGCTTAGATGTGACTCAAGGCTAAAGGTATTGGTAACTCAGGGAGGACGGAACTCACCATTCAGTTGTAATAGGTTCTAGCAAAACAAGCGGGCTAACCATTACATCACGTCGAGGTGCCCAGGGAAAGTGATAAGGACCTCCTGGCTAATAGATGTAGCTATTTATACTCTTGGTGACTTACTATATAAATGAGTCACCTCAAGCCATTTGTGTCTTAGTTTCTTTACTGCCTTTCATGGGTTGAAACAAATTATATATGTAGGGTCTGTGTGTGTGTGTGGAATCTTTTAGCGGATATTAAAAACAGCAACTCAGAGATCATTAAAATCGGTATGAATCGTGCAGAATTGCTTCATGTTCTGACTCAAGGCGGCATTACCTCCTAAACGCTTTTGATGTAGGTCTCCGTATTGCGTCTGATATCCTGCGGGAAGAGAAATGGATGTATAACGTCACCAGCACTAGTGATCACTCAAAACACTTTTCTCTTTCTGAATCTTCTGCACTTCCCTCGTACTGACACCGAAACACCCTGGAAGGCTTGTATTGTAGCTTTCGGCTCGAATGCCAAGCAATGCACGATACTCTTTCCAAATTTCTAGTATAATAATCCTAGGTTTAACTGCCTTTCTTGCGAATAAAAAAGATTATGAGCTATGACCAAAATCTACGCATCAATTTCCCTGAATAGGTTTATATTGCGGAGTGATTCAGATGAATATTGTTTCATCTTCTTTCCTATTAGATATTTATAGATTAAATCTAAATTCACTATTTGTATTACGAGATATATTACACAGAAAAAAATGGGGAACAAGCGTGCTGGTGTGCGGTATCTTAAAGTGGCAAGTTCGTGATTACTTTCATATCTAAATGTACTTTCCGCTTGATCGTACGGTTTGCCTCAATGATTATTTTTCTTGACACTATCTCCTCTCTGTTTATTTTTAGCGTGATCGAGGGTGTCAGACAAAACTTGAGTTATTGATTTTGGAAAGAAATTTGTGTAGGAGCAGGGGAAAGCGTGGAACTCAAAGGAATTAGCGGATAGAAATCCCAGGGATATTTGAAAATATAAACCGAAGATTACTGGAAAGAAAAGAATGGATTAAATCGAGAAAATAACGATGAAATAGTTAGAAATGAGTCGAAATAAGATTGCCGCTTGTAATCGACGAATAATATTAATTTTTTGTCTATTGTGAACTTTTTACGGTGTTTTTATTCCTTGTTATATTTGTTTCCATTTTTATTAAACCAAATATTTTTACGTCTTTAACTTCTGTAGTGATATGTCATCAGTGATATTATAACAAGACTTCAGTCTTTTTAATTATATAAAGCTCTAAAAGTAAATATTACCTATCGTTTCTAATGTAAATGCTTATGCAGACGGTCTCCTGTAGTGAAAGTAAATGTGATACCTACTACAAAAATTACCTTGAATCTTTTAGTAGTGCGTTCCACTCAGTGATACGCCACTGATCATGCGGTCCGCTGCTCGAAAAAGTTTGCCCAGGCCAGATCTATACCTTACTTATGATAATTATTGACATATCACTTCTTTTTAAACTAACCTTGTGTTGCATCTTCCTTTGTGAGAGGTGTTATTAGATATACAAGGTGCTATGGGTAAATTGTCTCTATTTTATATTTTTAATTTTGTGCATGTGTGTTGTTTGTTTTTTATTTATTGACTGCGGAATAAAGTAGGTTTAGTTAGGTATTTCTGTGAAAAAAAAACCCTCCGCCGGAAACTTCGAAAGAATATCCTGCACTTCTTGGCATTCGAACCGGAAGCGACAATACGAACATATCAAGTTGTTTAAGTGTTAATCTGAGAACAGTGCAAAAGGATTCAGAAAAAGAAAGGTGTTTCGAGTGATTATTAGTGACGTTACTTCGTTACTTTTCTCGCAGGATCTCAGACTCATCACGGGGGCCTACATCAAATGCGTTCAGAAGGTAATGCTGCCATGAGTCAAGCGGGTGTCTGATAGAAGACCTTATATTTGGCAATAGGACTGTTCGCCATGAGGAGAACCCAGTCATCACTGTTAGACAATTTCTACGACAATATCACCACTTTCATTTACCTCTCCAGTCTACAACCGCTTTATTATTACGTGTGGGGCGCAGTTTAATGAGAGACCAACAATACTACTGGAAACACTAAAGATAAACTGAAGACAAGGATTATTAGCAGCATTCACTAACTTAAAAAGACTGTCCAGAATAGTTGCAAGAGTTCCGAAGTTGTTGGGAGGCCGTGGTTGAAACCAATGGCTATTTTATTCAATAAATTTGCTTTTAAGTATTTAAGGATATTTTTGTGCAATTTCTGGGATATATATCTGTTAAAATGAGATGTCAGTGTAATTATTTTTATTGCACCATTTAAACGATCCAGATGAATTAAGAAAATACGAAGAAAAGAGTATTTCATATTTACGAAGAAGTGTGCATTTAAAAAAATCTCCCGACGCAAGCTTTTACTGGCATTTCATATCCGATTTTAGTTGACAGAACGAACGATTACAACCTGAATAACAACAGAATACTTAAAAACAATTTGTTCAGATACGCTTTTACCGATCTCAAATAACTTATCTGGTTTTATTTCATGTTTGAGGCAAATTAATAACCTCCTAGGGTCGAAGAATGTAAAAACAAAAGACAGGGGTGTTGAGTAAAAACATAAATTATATAATGAAGCAAAAAGACCTAAAAAAATAAAGAGATTTTTTTTAGGTGAAGAATACAGACATTGATTCAGACCAAAAAGAAATTATCATTTAACTAGAAAGAAAGTATTAACTGATTGTACATAGTTTATATGCCTAGTCCAATGTGAAACGTCATAACTTCCACACAATTAAGTTAACGCAGTTATAATGATAACAGTGATAAATAATTTCACCCTAAGCAAGGTGTTAATGCAAGAACAACGCCAGATGTTTCTGGGAGTGAAAGAGAATGAGAAAAAAATTAGTGAAGAGAAAGACAAGATCAAAAACACAAAAAAGATTGTCAACTTTGCGTTTACATTTTTGAATATTGTAAGTGATATGAAAGGATGACAACGGAAGAGAGTTCAACAGACGATATTTGAGAAAAAAGCTATTTGAATAGGACTTGCAAGCTAATTCAGCACTAATACCATGAAACCTATTGTCAATCTAGCAGTACGCTTAAATTCTTCCAGAGGAGTAGGGAAACCTATTAAAACAACTGTCATGCGAATATTTATTGAAAAGAGTGAAGGAAGACATGTCACAGTGGTAGTGAATTGATTGAAGTCGAGATGACTAGTCAGGACCAAACACATTGCATTTGATTTTGGCGAGAATCTCGAAATGTATATCGGGAGAACTACACTAGGTATAGCTACAATATACAATGCCCGGACAAATGGTAGTTTAATAAATGTGAAAGGAGTTTTCTGACGATAGAAATTTTCTGATACGACACTATGAACCAATTTTCCGAACAGATTCGGTTTAACAATCAGTTCAATACAATTACACCATGTCAGTGAAAAACATGAGACCAAATGCCCAACAAGATTTTCTCCTAGGGATTAGAATCAGCCATGCTGATGGAGGACAAAATATATCTCTATGAAGGTTACAGGATAACAGTTTTGCTCTGGAGGCATTAAAATGCATTGACTATTCTTATCCGAATTGACAAATGAATGGATGCGTAGCAGAGGATTGATTGAAAAATATATATTTTCTTCTGAAAGCACAAGATATTTCTCTTGGCGCAAGCATTTATTCCAAATCGCCAAGTTTGTTTGAAGTTTTGCTCGAAACTACATCTGTCATAGGTATTCCAAGCCGGGAGATTTCATTCTGCCAGTCGAAGGGAATGGACGTCCGATCGACGCACCCCACAGAACACGCACACGAGCCGACGGCCCGGTCATGAACTGTTAACAAGCCATTCAAGCAGCAATTCTCTAGGTCACTACAAGTGCATGCTTTTTCCCATACGCAGACACGCGTCGCATGGACGCATGTCAATGCTAACGCACACACGTGACACGGTTCGTGAAGTAATAAAAGCATTTTGCATTTGGTAAGCCATTTTTGTTCTTGTCTCAAATATTTCTTTGTGTAAATAATATGAAATCGTAACTATGTTTAACATATGTTAATTTCGAGAGCAGTGCCAATTTTAAATTGATGTTTCTTTGTTGAGAATTGCCTCTGAAAATAAAATGCAATAGGTGTAATTCTGGTTAGCTTTGAAAACAGAGTATTTGATATAAAACTATTGCGAGGCGGGAAAAAAATTCTCCAAATGTTTCAGCGAAAATAAGAGTTTTTGACATATTAAGTTTTATAAATTTACTTCAGTCTTGAATATATTTTTGACTGGTTACAAGGAATGGTTTGTTTTTGATATGATATTCTGACCAAAAATAAAACAAAAAATATTATTGGACGAAACAAGCAACAATAATTGTGATACTATTTATAAAAAGCACAACACATATGATTGTGGAAAATTCAGCAACGTGTGAAGAAATTTAGATACAGAAGAAAATACGTGGGTATCGCTGTGAAGACATTTGAAAAGAGAAATGGAATAGTAGAATAGATGAACCCAAGGTCGTTAGAACAATTACATTAAATACCAAGATAAAACGATTAGATAGAAATCACTTGTAGGGTGACAAAATATTATGAAAGAGTCATACATAAAATTGGTAAAAATAGTAACACCAAAATAGGTACGTGTATGGATTAATTCAATAGCGTTTAAATGGCAGTAAATTCTCCAAGCAAATAAATAAGCACAACCATAATAATTGAACTACCATCTTCAGGCCTGAAAACGCAATTTCTTCTTCTTCTTCTATGTGCCCTGTCCCTTCAGGACGTAGGCGATCATGGCTCTCCACGTCTCCCTATCCCTTGTGGCTCTTAGTATATTTGCTCCTGTTGCTCCTGGCAACCCCCGTTCCGTCATCCACCTGATCAGACCCTGCAAATATGTTATCCGCTGCCTTCCTCTGTCTTTCCTTCCTTCTATCTGACCAGTCAGTATCAGGTTCTCCAGACTCTCTTTCCTCATTGCATGTCCCAGGTACTTCAGTTGTCTCTTCCTGATGCTCAGCATCAGTTTCCTTTTTGTTGCCATTCTTTCGAACACCTCGTCGTTGCTTGTATGCTCAGTCCACGATATCCGTAGCATCCTTCTGTAGAACCACATTTCGGCCGCTTCCAGTTTTGTCCTCATTTTCGATGTTATTGTCCAGCATTCACTGCCGTATTGAAGAACTGACATCACGTAGTAGTCTAGCACTCTTTTTCTCGTTTCTATTGAGATTTTCCTGTGAGTTAGTATTTTGCTCATCTACGGGAACGCGTCCTTTGCATGCCAATTCGCCTTCGGATCTCTGTGTCGCACTTTCCATCTTCTGTTTGAACAATTCCTAGGTACTTAAATTCTTGTACTTGTTTGATTCTGTTATCCCCCACATGTATTTGGAATTTTGGGTTGTATCTTTTGCTGATGACCATGCACTCAGTTTTCTTAAAGTTTATTTGTAGTCCCTCTGCTACTTTCTGTATGAGGTCTTAAGTTTCCTTTCCGTGTCCGCAATCAGCACTGTATCGTCCGCATACCTTATGTTGTTCAGGTTGTGGCCTCCAATAACAAATCCTGGCGTGTCATCTAGGGTCCTCAAAATATTTTCGCTGTATAGGTTGAAAAAATCCGGTGAAAAGACACATCCTTTTCTTACGCCTTTTTCTATCTTTGTGTATCTACTGAGGTCGTTACCTGTCCGTATGCAGGCCGTTTGCTGCCAGAAGAGATTCTTGATTGTTCTTATGTATTTCCCGAAAATGTCGAGGTCGCATAGCATCTCCATCAATTCTTTGTGTCGTATTTTGTAGACATGTTAAAAATGGAAATATAGAACATTATGGCTGCGATATTTAATCCGTTTAAAATGTGAACCTGAAGACAAGAGAAGGTTGAATGCCGAATTACATTTTAAAAATGTAAATTAGTAAAAAATAAACATTAATCTCTAACCATTAACATATTCAAGACAGTCCCTAAAGTGTTGCGGATTGTTAAAGACTGTGAAATATTAGTATTAAGGAGAAAGAACAATTAAAGAACAAAACGAGAAGATACCGATTAATATTGCACTTAAAAGTTGATTGGAAAGCAATTAGCTGGAAGATTTCCACAAGGACGAAGTGCATTAGAAGAAACTCTTAACAGGGAACTTACACATATATCTAGCCGTTTCAACTATAAAATGATGAGACATTGATGACAATCTAGTACTCGCTTAAATTGATAGGGTGTAGGTATCATAAGGTAAAGTTCATCAGAACACATATCAGGAATGAGGGGGGAGATTTTAATGTGTTATATACGCGGTGTATGCACACACACACACCAGCAGCCGAGAGAACTCAATTCATGACTGGAGTGTAATGCGTATATCGCAGAAGCGGCCACGGTTTTTAAATTGTTTCTTCTCTAGAGAGCTCAATCGGAAAAAGATAGCATAATGCATATATATATATGTGCGTGTGTGTGTGTGTGTGTGTGTGTGTGTGTGTGTGTGTGTGTGTGCGCGCCGCCTGTATATATATATATATATATATATATATATATATATATAATGAATATATACCTTCATACTCTAGATACATATGAACGTATCGTTCTTACTTACTCTTAGTATATTTTGGCACAAGAACTTATCCTGGAACACCCATAGTTGTTAAAAAATATCATTCAGTACTAATATCAAGTAGTGTAGTTCGTTGATTATTACACTCGCCGACATACCGTGACAGTCGAAAGAGGTTGTGTGCACGTTTTTGAACATTTTCTGGAGGCAGAATACACGTCTTTTGTCGTGGTTCTTGTCTTTAAAGACTCAATCTTATATATCGCTTGAAAAAGCATCATGTCTCTTATATCCAAAATAGATGTCGCCGTTAGTACTCGTGGTGCAAATATAATAGTAAGCTAATTGACATCCTCTTTGAAAAAGGCGCTAGATTCGTTAATTACTTTCTATATTATTTTCTCCTAATTATTTTGATAATCATCATATTTCGATTCCTGCTATAGTCGCACTACCTACCAAGTGTGCGGGAAGACCTAAGGCATGTTGTGGTTTGTTATGATTAAATTTAATGGTTTTCTGTCTTTTTAAATCCCATAACATCATTAGCATTAAATGACAAAATTCTTCTTAGTGTACTTATCAAGACAATGTTTTGTATTTACTTTAAGCTGGGATTTCCAGGGATTTTTAAAAATGTTTGGTTGTGTTTCTTTTTTTATTATTACAAGTGCACCTACTATCACTGGTACTATACTTGCTTTACATTTCTACATTTGTTTTATTTCAATTTCCAGGTTTTTATACTTACCATGGACTGAGAACGTGACTAACGACGAGGTGTTGAAGATGATAAAAACAAACAGAAAACTCATACTTAAAATAAAGAAGATATATATGAGGTTTCTGGGACATTTAATGAGGAAGGAGGGCCTGGATAATGTAATACTCACAGAACGGACAGAGGGAAAGAGAGACAGGGGAAAGTAGCACGAAACGTACTTGATAGGCATGAGCAAATGGATGGCAGAGCGCGTTGTGAGAGAAATACCAAGGGGAAGAATTTTAAGAGCGACGAGAGACAGTGATAAGTCAAATTTCATGATCGCCTACGTTCTAAAGGGATAAGGCACATGAACAAGTTTATCAAATTTCTTGGTTGTTATATTATAGCCCGCAGGGAAAACCATATCAATTAGTAGGCAAGTTTTTTTGCTTCAATTTTCTATTCATTGAACATCGTGTAATCCCGTAGAATTATGACGTTATCTATTATTATTATTATGTCATTTTTCATCATATTTCGATTTCTGCTTTGGTCTCACTACCAACCAAGTCTGCGGGGAGACCTAAGGCAGGTAGTGGCATGTTGTTATGGCTCCATTTCATGTTTTTCTATCTTCCCTATCATCTCCAGCATTACATAGATAAAGTTTTCCTTAGTGTGTGGGCTGTACTTAATAAGACAATTTTTTGTATATCTCTTAAGCTGGGGTTTCCAGGGATTCTTTCAATGTGTTGTTTTGTTCCATTTTTTATCATTCCAAGTGCACCTACTATCACTGGCACAACTCTTGTTTTCAATTTCCACATTTTTCCTATTTCAATTTCCAGGTCTTTATATTTTGATATTTTATATTATTATTATTATTATTATTATTATTATTATTATTATTATTATTGTTGTTGTTGTTGTTGTTTCCTTAGATTTCTGTTCTATAGAAATTTACTTCCAGAGACATAAATTCAGAAATGGCTTCACGAAACTTTCCACTGATCACAATTTACTTAAAGCTCTTCGTAATGTGTGAGCTGTAATTGCGAATGAAAATGTTTTTATTTCTTTAATAAGTTTATCGGAACCTTTTCCAACCACTCCGGGGGCTCTAACTACAACAGTAGTTATTAATGTCCTCATGAGCCATATGTTTTGAGATTTCAAATTCAAGATTTTGTATTTTGTTTTTGTAAAGGTCATTAAAGCTACATTATAATCTACAAAGAATGACATGTCAATAACAAAACCCGTTATGTTTTTGTGGTCTTTGATTATTATTACTATTATTATTATTATTATTATTCATCTTTTGTTATGTATTATATCCCTTCTTAATGTGTCTGCTAATGCAACTTCTTAACTCCCCGACATTTGTTTCTCAAAGTCATCGTACTCGCTGCTTTCCTCGACTTTTCATGATTTCTTGAGATTTAAAAAACACAATCTCCTTTCTGATCCTGTACAAGAAAAGGAAAAAAAATCAGATGTTCGCTTCCAAGAATTGTTTTCTTTGTAACTATTTTTTCTGCAAAACATTCTCGTTACTAACGTCTGGTCAAACATCATGTTTTCGAACCTGCTCTTTATCTTGTTTTCTGCATACTTTTTATATCTAGTGTTTGTTATGCTTCTATTTCAGCTCGCTTCTCATTGAAATATTCCTTTATGCTTGCTTACATTTACTTCTAAATTTATTACTTAAAATATTATATCCTCTGCCATAATTATTTATTTCTTTTTATAATTAGCTCGAGTTTCATGTCGTCATCCACTTCTTTTATATATGTCTCTTTACTTGGTATCATATTTTTCTTATTACTGTTACTTCTTATTACTGTTACGTCCCTTAAGGTTTGAACTTTTGTAATATATTTCTGTGACCAACAGAAATATGAATTCGGTCAAAGGCATGAATGTAAACAGTAAGAATCAAAAATTTGTCGCGTCAAAGGCAGCCGCAATCAAATGAATGTAAAGTATTTCTGTGACCCGAAAGAAATACGGTTGGCCTCAGAAACAATGACAAGTAAAAGGGTATTTACGCAAAAAGCATCTGGTTTCAAGATCAAAAATATAAACAATGGCAAGCAGAGGCAATAATAAACAGAAATGATTAATAGATGTGCCTAGTCATGCATGACACAGTTAATTAAAATTTGAGAAATTTCATCTTATCGGGGTTATTTCGGTTCAAAGGAAGAACGGAGCCGAGATGCAGAAGATAGACAGTGAAGAGAAGAAAATTCTTGACAAATCCTTTGTGTGTGATTCTCCCCTGATTATCACTCAACATAACTATGTCAGACGAAGAATAAAATTGTAAGTTAATATTTTCATATACACCAGTTCTGTGTTCCTCGTTTATCGGCCAATAAAATCGTTGTTTCCAACACCAGCAGAACTGTATATAACTCTTTGAGCTTCTTACTTATCAACTTTTGTACATTTCTCCACTTCATCTGCATATGTCTGTTTGCAAAATCAATAATTCTGAAGTTTGTATTCTATTTTTTGTACATTTATCCTTTGTTTGCATATAAGTGGGTATCTCCATTTTTCGCTAGCAAACAGCATCGCACCATGAAAAAATACAAACCTAATGAAACAAAAGTTTTATGGTAAAATGTTTATCCTCGTATTGGGAGGGAAGACCAAAGTATTTTCAATTATTTTTAATATTCTTTTTTCTTTTCTTGCACGTTTGAAATTTTAGTAAAAATCTCCCTTTTTTCTTTTCTTTTTTTTTATAGACAGCGGTTTACATAATTTACGATGAGGGTTTTGGCAAATTTTTTTAGGATAAAAACATTTGAGAATTATTTTGAAAATCAAATAATTGTCAGATTTTAATTAAAATTCAGATATTATTGCTAATTATTAATTAAATTATTCTTGAATTTTCTTTAGAAAATAAAAAGATTGGTCCGTCGGCATTTAGATTTTCCTCAACATGAATTCTAGTATGCAAAAGTGGAAAGAATAATGGTGAGGCTTCGTAAATTTTGTTAAACTGTTCAAAACTTGTCTATTTTTGTTTGTTGATTTGATATTAGTGGTACATAATTTTAAATATTTTTGGCTAATATTGCTGTTTTTTTTTCTACATATGTTATTTGAATAAGTTGATTATAATCAAGTCAGGATTTTTAAGACTTTTAAATGATCAAATTCTTTTTCCAAGAACTATTTCCGAATGTAAATGCCATCTTTCAGGATGATAATGCACCCATTCATACTACTACAATTCTAGCTGAATGGGAAGGGGATCATTTTAGTGAAGCAGAGCATCTTATCTGACCAGTACAGAACTCTTATTGAACATTTCTGGTTGCTTTTAGAAAAACAAGTGATCTCTTCTACCGTAAAGATTGAAATAACTGGAGACTGTTTTAGCTGAAGACTGGATATTGAAAACTATACACGGGTCAATCCCAAGCAGAATTCAGGCTGTAATTCTCGGCAAAGCCGTTAATACCATATTTTGAAATAAGTTTACTTAAAATTTCAAGGTGTTATCATCATTTTGTCCACCCCATGCAAACCATATGAAGTGAAAATCGACCCCCTTCCAAGAGAATGAAAAGCACTTATGTAACGATTGCTAAAATAAAATAAAATAAACCAAGTACACCCTTGTGAAAATTAATTGAAACAACTGCTTTAAAATATTAAATACAAATAACACAAAATATAAGTGTCATCAAGGAAAATTTCGAAATTCATTGGTCAAGCCACCATTGTAAGTGTCGGTTGAACTTTATAAAATCTTTCTTTTAAAACAATTTTTACGGAAAAAGGTTTTTCAACACCAATATTTATTCTTGATTTCTAACTATTTTTTAGGTGGAGGGAATAGTGTGAAGCATCAACATCTTGATTATACCATTATTTTCTCTTCGAGTTTCATGTGACAGCTATTTTAGTTGATGAAACTTTTCATATGATGTGTTTTCTGTCACTCAGTACACTTTTTTGTGTTCAGATAGCACTAGGATGGGATAAACAACGTCGGCAGCAAGACATTTGATTCACAGTAATATACAAATATAATGTGTGCAGTTAAATCCACCATGATTTTGTTTGTATAATGGGAGGAGCTCTATGGAAGAAAGATTTCTTCTCCCATTTACATTTCGCCCATTATGGGCATGATTATATTCATAATATAACATTGTAGTTTATGCATAAAACGGAATTAGCTGAATGGAAGAAGGAATGCTTTGTTCTCAGATAGACATTTATGTCACTATGATATGCACAAACCCATATATATATATATATATATATATATATATATATATATATTTCCCACACAGAGAATAATATATCATATTCCTAAACAGAAACGAAGAGTGAAGGACGAAAGAAAATATAGGATCTTTAATTAATAATTAATCTAATATGTCCCAGGCGATGGCATATTCCAAGAACAGGAAACAGCGAATTTTGGATTTTCTCAAATTGAGAATAACCCAAACTGTTCTGCTAACCAAACCATAACTGGAGGGAGAAGAGATGGATTAATGCCTTTCTCAAAGGTATTTGCGCATACGTCAATGCAACAAATTCAACTTGAGTACGAACTCAGGTCTTCAATTTCTCATTCCGAACAGATATCCATTGCGCCACAGCGCACAAGACGCGTCTAAACAAGGCAACTATTCCAGTGAAGACAACTGCAATAATAAATCAATAAAATAGCAACAATAATAATATAAAAGTTATATTTATTTTGTAAAAGGCATTCGGAAGATTACTTAACAATGTTAAAACATTGATGAAAATTTAACGTTAAGAAGAGAAATAAAAACGCATCACCACTGGGAAATTCTATTAATCGTATCACCCCGAGCAATTATGTGCAGGGGGCTACATAAGAGTAAAAAGATTAAATAGAAGGAGCAAGAGAAGGATGGGAGTACAGGTGTAATGACAGTTACAAAGGTGGAGAGAAAGTAAATGATATACAGGGTGGTGAAGAAAGATTTAGAGTCAAGTGGTTAAGAGATGAGTATTGACATTGCATTTAAATTCCTGGAGGTTGTAGCCGTCAGGAAAGCAAAGATATGGAAGTGTGTCCTCTCTAAACTCTATAACCTCTGCCTATCTGCTTCCTGCATTCCTGCCTGTTGGAAGTCCTCCTGCGTAGTACCTATATTTAAGAATTCTGGCGAACCCTCAGACCACGCCAATTACCGTCCTATTAGTCTCCTTCCAATCTTTGGCAAAGTTTTCGAAGCCATTATCAACGCCGAGGTGATTCAGCACCTTATGACCAACGGGCTTCTCTCTGACAAACAGTATGGGTTTCGCTTCACCAGGTCTACTGCTGATATGCTAACGACCATTACCGAGTACATATACCAGGCACTCGACAAGAATGGTGAAGCCCGAACCGTTGCCTTGGATATCTCCAAAGCATTCGACAGGGTCTGGCATGCTGGCCTCTTGTGCAAACTGCGGAGCTATGGGATAACTGGACATCTGTTTGACCTCATCCAGTCCTTCCTCTCTAACCGCACATTAAAGGTGGTATTAAATGGGCATGCCTCCCAAAACTACCAGACGAACGCGGGCGTCCCTCAAGGTTCTATCCTAGGTCCCACGCTCTTTCTGATCTACATTAATGATCTCCCCGACACCATTAGATCCCAAGTTTGGCATGTATGCCGACGACACAACAATCTACTCCCGCATCGATCAGAAACCAGATCTGGACGACAAAGTGAACCTCGCTGCCGCACTTGAAAGTGACCTCCAATCCGTAGTGACCTGGGGTAGGAAATGGTTGGTAAATTTCAATGCCTCCAAAACAAAGCTGTTGTCAACTAACCACCATAGACAATCGCATCTACCTCCCATTAGCATGGGACAGGCTAGCCTCCCAGAGAGTAAAATACTACGCCTCCTTGGCCTTACACTCTCGGCGGACCTCAAATGGAATGACTATATTGAATCCATTGCCAAATCTGCTGCTATGAAAGTGGGCTCCCTGTGCAGGGCCCGGAAATTTTTCCCACCTGAAACTATTCTGTACATATACAAATCTACCATCCGCCCGTGTATTGAATATTGCTGCCATATCTGGTCGGGTTCCCCTGCTGCTCTCCTTGGGCTTCTTGACAAAATACAAAGCAGGATTTGTAACGTGGTTGATACTGACTTGGCAGACCGGCTGCAGCCGCTCTCACACCGGCGTGATGTAGCTTCCCTGTGCCTCTTCTACAAGTACTTTCATGGCTTCTGCTCCGATGAGCTTAGATCACTGGTGCCGCCTAAGCACGAATTTACACGAGATGCTAGATTAGCAACTAGGTCCCACCCTTTTACAGTTAAACAAATAAGATGTAACCGTAAATTCTACTCCAACAGCTTCTTTTCTCGCGCTTCCCGCCTGTGGAACTCCCTTCCACAAGTCTGCTTTCCCGACAGTTACAATCTCCAGGTGTTTAAATGTAGGGTCAATAGACACCTCCTATCACACTAACTCCCAACTATTCTCACAACACTCTCATCTACCCAACCCTCATTCTCGGTATCCTCACCCGCCTATCACCCACCCTCTGTTATTTCCTATATTTAATCAGCCTTTCTCCACTCTACGTAGCCCCCTGCACAGTAGTGGCAGTGACATGCCTTGCTCGGGGTGAAACGCTTATAAAAAAAAATTTCCACAGGTGGAAAGTGCGAGAGAAGAAACTGCAGGAGTAGAATTGCCGTCTGCATTTGGTTAATCTAACTGTGAATGGGTGGGACCCAGTTGCCAATCTGGTTGCACGAGTAAACACATGTTGCAGAGGTACCAGTGACTAAAGTTCGTTGATGTCATGAAAGTATTTATAAAACAGACAAATTGAGGCCACATCTGATTCTCCTTTGAAGCCTGTCAAGAACACTGAGATGAACAGCAGGGACGCCTGATTATATATGGATTTGTATATAAGCAGAATGGATTCAGGCGGGAAAAACATCCTGGCCCGACACAGTGACCTAACATTCTTAGCAGTAGATATAGCTATGGACTCAATGTAGTAGTTCCATTTGAGATCAAAAGAGAGGGTAAGACTGAGGAGGTGCAGTGTATTGCACTCAGGGAGACTCGCTTGGTCCATGCTTTTGGGAGGCAGGAGAGGTTGCCTGTGATGATTGACAGACAACAGCTTGGTTTTAGAAATTAACAAGCCACTTCTTACCCCAATTCACCACAGAATGTAAATCCCTCTCAAGGTCAGCAGCGAAATTATGTTTGTCCCTCACATCGGGTTTCTTACTGATGCGGGAGTAGGTTGTGGTGTCATTTGCGTACATGCCTACTTGGCTCTTGATCTCGTCTGGGAGGTTATTTATGAAAATAAGGAAGAGCCTCTGGCCCAGGATAGAGCCATGGAGGAAACCAGCGTTTGTACTGAATGATGTAGAGGCATGCCCATTCAAAATGACCTTCATTTTGCGCTTATTTAAAAAGATTGGATCAGATCAATACCGTAACCCCGTAGCTTGCATAGAAGGCCAGAGTGCCAAACCCTGTCAAAAGCCTTAAAGATGTCCAGAGCAACAGCACGAGCCTCCTCCTCAAGGGCCTGGAACATGTACTCCGTAATGGTCATTAGCATGTCGGCCGTGGACCTGGCAAAGCGGAAGCCATACTGCCTGTCAGAGTAGAGTTTATGGGCGGTAAGATTAATTATGGCCTCGAACAATTTGCCGAAAATTGGTAGAAGGCTGATAGGGCGGTAGTTGGATGGGTCCGAGGGTTCACCACAGTTCTTAAATAGAGGAACGACAGAAGAGAACTTCCAGCATGCAGGAAAACAGAAAGCAAAAAGACAGTAGTTATACAATTTAGAGAGGATAGGGAAGAGTTCAGGGGAAGATTTCTTAAGGACAAACACCGCTCGCCTTATGGGGGTCAAGTTTTGAAATTACTCTGGCTACTACTGTCGAGCTAATATATACATCGTACAGTTTAGCCTCGGTTCTAATAGGGAAGTCGGGTGAGTACTCCAGATGACTCAAATGTGGAGTTGGATGTGAATCTGCGAGCAAAGCACTCAGCTTTGTCCGCAGATTACATAAGGACCATTGATTACAGGAGGAATGGGGGATTTGATATTGTTCAGTACCCGTTTGCATAACCACCAATAGTCCTTGGAGCCGAACTTGCGGTCAGCTATGGGCTGTCTCATTCTCTCGGCAAACAACCGCTTGGCCTCATTCTACGAGCAGACGTGAATAGGCGCCTATTGTGATCAAATGACTGTCTCCGGAATAGTTGGAAGTAGTGTTTCCTCTGGGCAATGACGGCCGAACAGGCAGGAGAGTTCCAAGGGGAGGAATGAGGTTTGAGACAAAACTTCCTGTTAGGTATGAAGGTATCAATGCCAGCTTTCACCCAGGACGAAATCTCAGAGGCATCATCATCAAATAGGAGATGAAACACTTTTCCCCAGGGGACGTCGCATAGGAAATCACGAAAGGCGTCCCAGTCAGCTTTTTGGTAGCCGTAGGAGATCCTATAGGTAGGAGGCTCCTGGAGGGGAGTGAGAGTGGAAAGAAATATTGAGAGAGACAACAGCCTGGTCGGAGCTGTCGAAAGGGCAAAGCTGCTAGATTTGGCAGGAGTCAGGTGCAGAGGTAAAGCATATATCTATTAGAGAGGCGTATCTAGAGAGATGGCTTGGAAAGCGTGCGGGGAAGTCTACCACTTGCGTAAGGGATTGAAAAATAGCAAAGTTCATGGCGTGGATGCTTGCTGAATCAGTAACGGTCTTTAAGCCACTAAGCATGATGGGCGTTAAGAAATCCGAATACAAATATGTGAGTGAATGGGTGGTAGGAAATAGCCTTATCGATGTTGTCAGAAATGCTATCTAGAAGGGAGCAGTCAGAAGAGGAGGAAGAATGGTAAAGAAAGAAAAGGTAGCTAACCAAACTGAGAAGTGACAGACGGAGACATACATATTGGTTTGTCAGGGGATTCGAGTGATGTCAACCTAGCTACAGAGAGGTGTTCACTAACGTAGACCCACAGCCCATGCATATGGATAGAGGTATCCTTCCTTAAGTGGGGAAGATAACCAAGGATCGAGAAGTCAGAGGAGGGAATTGATGAGTTGAGGTTAGTCTCACGGAGCGCTAGGATGTCAGGGGACTTTTAGTGGAGGAAATCTTCTACGCTACAAAAGTTAATACGAATGCCCCGGATATTAGTAAAAGAAAAGTTAAGGGATTTTGGTGATTTGAGTTTGTTTGGTTTAAGATTTTTTCTGATTCTGTTTATCATGTTATGGTTTGTTGATAAGGAGGGACCTTGAGTAGAGGATGCAGGCGGTCATTATCCACGATCTGTGCTGTGAGGGAAACCGGCTCGGATTGCATCCAAGTGTGGCCTCAGGGTTGCCCACCGAAAGCGCTTGCAGGGACACCAATCCTTGCGCAGCATGGCACTACAAGAACCCCGATATTATACAACTGTTGATCACAGCAGCCGCTCTAGACGCTACGCAAGAGTTAGAACTCCTAATTACCAGTCGGAAGCAGCAACCCGGAAACTGCCAACCAGGTAACCTCACAATGATGAGACGTTACCACCAACCAATTACATCGCAGCAAAATCACGGAAGCACCAATACTGAGGTCTGAGGTGAGGAGAGAGAAAGCCGGAACCCACATCCTAAACAGGGAACAAGGGATCAGTTTCTATTCCTGGTCAATAGACGTGGGTGGAGTGTGAATCGGGCGATAGTTTTGTCTATCTACTCCAATTAAAAAAAAGTGGGGGTGGTGAACTGCTAAGTTTTAACTTAGTTAAATTCCAACAATCAGAGAAATTTCGGCCAAGTTAAGAAAACCAAACATTCAATTAAGTATGGCATATTCAAATTAACCAAAAAAAGAAAAGAAAAAAGATGACTTACTTTTAAGAATATTTTAAAGAATGTTGCAAACATCCCACACGTGTCTGCCAGAAGGCTACAAAAGTAATTTTTGACTTTTTGGTCAGTCAACGTCATACAGGGCAAGGGTTGGTTGTCAACTGTATCCAGTATTTGTACATCAACGGGGTAGAATAAACTAGAATAAGCCCACTAAGAAAAAAATAAAAGAGAAACAACTAATCTAAGAGTCCGCTAGGGAAAAAGAAAGAAAGAAACACCTAATCTAAGAGTTCACTAGGGAAAAAAAAAGAAAGAAAGAACTAATCTAAGAGCCCGCTACAAAAAGAAAGAAAGATACACATAAGTATAATAAATGTTAGTAATAAAAGAAAAAAATCCATGTTTAATCTATTTATCTCTCACTATCGGAGGACCCGTATTCTTTTGTTGCTAACGCTCAAATATTTTTCTCTAGATTTTGCTTACCTCCCATCCCTTCAGACACCAAATCGATTATGGCGTGTAATGCTTCTGCTGTTGTTGCTAGAACAACAATCGTCTTGAGGGATAAACGACAAACACAGAACAACGAGTATATATAAATATAATCTTATATTTTTCTTCTCTTCGATGACGGTTTTGTGTACAGTGGTTGTTAAATGGTATCATGCACATACGCAAGAATTGTCGGAAGTTCCCTTGTTATTTCTTGCTTTGTAGCTCCGTTATGCCTTTGACCAAGAAAAAGTTCCTGCTATTGTATAAGCTGAAATTTCTCGAATTCTACCTAATTACGTCATCTATGAGTAGGCACATCTAGTAATCATTTTCGCCCATTATTGCCATGGGTAAAGCTGCATTTGATGTCATCACATTCTGTCTGGAATTATTTATATTTTCTGACCTTGGAAACAGCTGGTCTGACGCTAACATACTTTTGTTTGTCGTTGTTTCTGACATCAAACACATTTCTCTCGGTCACCGAAATACGTTGCATTGCTTTAACGTAAATATTCTGTTTGTCACTGCCTGCATTCTTGCTTTTGATTGAAATAATATTTCTATGAGCCAAAAAAATATATTACACAGAGAATAATATGTTTTTTGAGTCGCGTGAACATACAGACTGATATAAGTTCGGCAAGTTTGTGACATTGAAAGATTACCACTACAAATTTCTCCTCAATATATTTCTTTCATTTTCCCAATATACGAGGATAGGCGGAAAAGCTCTGGGAAGGGACAAGATAATTTTAGGGAATATGACAAAATGATCGACCTATTTTTTCCAACGGTATTGCGGTACTTGGATCTGATTTATGTAGAAATCTTCATCTTGCTGACCAAAATGATTATCAGCAGCATTTATGACGTTATCATCACTACGATAGGAAGTGTTGTTTCATACTGGGGATTAAATGATAGATAAATGAGACTAAATCAGGTGAATTGGAAGGGTTTTCAACCAGTTTAAAACAGTCACATACAAAATTTATTGAAACTTGTGTTGCTCGGTAACTCTCCTGATGAAACAACACCACTTCTTCAGCCATTTGGTTTTTATAGCCTCTCTTAACTGCTACTGGTGACATAGTACTCTCCATTGATAGTGTCACCTTTTGAAGATATTGAACAAGCACAATTACTTTTGCATCCCCCAAAACTAAAGCCATCAACCATCTTGTAGATGGCCAGCTTTGGAGCAGATGAGGAAGGGTGCATCAATTTTCACTGTCTCTGCCTCAGTATGACGAACACAACACTCATTCTGAGATTAGAAAATATTCACAGAAACCGGACGGGTCAGTTGCAAACATGTCAGATTTTCCCGTACATATCTAGCCTGGTGCGTTTTTAATCAAGTGTCAAAAGATGTTACACCCACTAAGCAGAAACTATTTATATTCTAAGTTCATTGAGCAGAAAAATATTCTCAATTTTCTCATTGGATATGTTGATAGTATTGAGTTGTAATTTCGTTTAATTGGTATCACTTCAAAGGGGTAGTAATAATTAATTAATTAAGTAGTAATTAATATTACTGATATTATTGGATCTTCTCAAGGAGGTCAAGGTAAATAGGAGACTTCTCGCACGAGATAGTCAACCAAACTTCTTAGCAGCTGACCTAAAAACGAATTTATAGTCCTTATACTAAATGTCAGCTCAGAAAGTTAGACCAAGAAGGCGTAACGAGTCACTTTCCTGGAGGTTAGCATCAGCCATCCTGATGGAATGCAGAAAGGGTTCACTCGGATGATTATGGAGATACGTCTACTTTTGCAGAAGTTAAAAGTCATAAGCAATATTTTACCCTAGTTAACGACGTTCATGAGGTCGTTGTAGACATTAGCTGCTATTTTGATATTGTCGGACTGATCAGCCTTACTATCGAGGCAAAAGTAAATTGTTGTGTCGTTAGCGTAGACGCCAAGTTGAGATCTGATGCCATCAGCACGTTCGTTTATGAAAATCAAAAATGCCTAGGAACAAGGATGAAGACCTGGGGAACACCCTCATTAGTGCCAAAGGATCTAGACGATTGGTCGCTCAGGATATCTTTCATTACACGGTTTGATAGGAAAAACTGAAGAAGCCAAAAAATACGTCCTTAAACACCATAATATTTCAGCTTGTACAGAAGACTTGTATGCCAGACACTCTCAAGATGTCTAATGCTAGAGGACAGGCTTCAACATTCTTGTCGAGAACATAAATGATTATTTTCGCAATTATCATCAATATATCAGCATGGCGAAACGAAAAGCTTGTCTGCGAAAAGGCACTGCGATTGATTACAATTGCCTGTCCTCTATGCTTTATGGGGTGAATACGCGGTGGCAGAGCAGAATGTCTGGCGCTTCGATCCTCTTCAATACACTTCTTTCTGTCCCAAAATTCTGTTTGGGTGATTTTTAATTATAAATATCTTTCAAAGAAGAATATAAAAAGTACAGAAAAACAGAAAAATAATTCCAGTAGAAAATGGAAAAAAGAAACATGAAATATTGAATAAGAGAAGGGAATCTACATAAATAGAGTGCAGTGTGCGTGTGCCTGTCCGTCTGTCTTTTTTTAGGATCTTGGTGAATCATAAACAACCTGAGGTAACAGGTCGTAATTACTGTAGTTAAACGCGATTAAAAATTAAATAAATAGAATTTGATACTAAAATCTAAAATAATATAAAGATGTATCTAAAAATCAAACGGAGTAAAAGTTTTATAAAAATATTCTTTATTAAATGTTTATCTTTAATTTAGTATCTCATCGCAATTGCAATCGCTTAATTCAACCGTTATTAAAATTTAAGAAGAGAACAATGCAATGTTGTTTCTTCTTTTCTTTTTCTATCAACTTTACTGTGATGTATTTAAAATATTACATATTAGTCCTAGTTCCCTAATGTCTTTTAAAAGTTACTTTATATGAAGGGATAATAGAGAATTGGGATTTTCCCAAAAAATAATAATTGCGCGCAAAACAAATGCAACAAAAACTATGGAGAACAGATGCGTATAAGAATAAAGATCATACTTAATAAGGTGCCGAATAAATATAAAAGAATTTTATTATTTCGAAATTCTCATAGAACGTTGAATGTAAAAGAACGAAAATCCAAAATCCCTCCACAGAAGCTAGCTCAAAGTTCGCCAGAAAGGCGCCTTCTAAACTCGTTAACAATAATATTGAAGACAAAAGTATTTATTTTTTAAATTATTTAACCTTGAAAAAGGCGATAAATGCAACTAACACGCAAGTGATTACTGAAAATGATAGAGAATAAGAAGCCATCCATGAAGAGAAAAGAAAAGAACAAATTTTAAGAAAACAGATGAAAAGTAGCGTTGTATTTAAATATCTGATTGTTGTAGAGAAACAAAAACAAAACGTAAGAGCGTTTTACAGGTGATAAGTGCGAGAAAAGAAACTATCAGAAATGAACTTACGGTTACATTTAACTAATTGAAGATTAACTCGATGAAACTTAGTTTTCACTCTTGTCAGTCAGTCAGTCAGTTAAGTGCCATATATGATACACGTTGGGCGATCATATCTCGAAAGAGATATGGCTGATTAGGCAGAAGATTTTCCCGCAGTAAGTTGCTATCACTGCCTATGGTACACTGGTTGCAAACCAAGGCTATAGAGACCAATCTGTCCTGTTACATGTCTCATAGCTAAAGGGAAAGAAACAGATTAATACCTTTCACAAGGTATTTTCGCGTAAGTGAAAACAACTAATTCAACAGGAACTCGAACTCAGTTCTCCGATTTCTCGTTCTATGCCAATACCCAGTCTAGTATTGGGCTTAAATTAAAGCGGTTTGCGTAGCAAGAGAAAAACTAATTTGAAATATTTTTAGAAAAAGCAGAGAGAAGTGAGGTAACGGTGTTGGGAAAGTGACTGAATTTGAGGTACCGAAACCTGGCCAATAATGTTATTGATGAATTTTTTTTTCTTGAGAATCCCAGGACAAATACGATTAGAGTCAGACACAATCTAACAGAAATCTTCAATGCACGGACGAATAATAAATCTATAAATTTTAAGATGGATTCTGAGGGAGAAATTGTCCTGCATGAAAGTAGAAAAGAGTAATAGCAGTAAACCTAGCAAATGATTCCATATAATTACTCCATTTTAAGTCAGTAGAAGACGTTACACATAGAAGCTCTTTTAGAGGTATGAATGGGCCATGCTGAGTAAATGCAAAAATTAGTTCCGGGTTGTGATTGAAAGATAACCATTTCACTTTGGACGCAAAATTTACAAGCCATTTTTCACTAAGTAACTGATTAACTGTCTATTTATGAGCAGATGTCATTTGTAGATTATCAGACCTATCGAACTTATTACTGACAGAATTAAATAGTTATACTTTATCGGACTTATTAAATTTATTATTAACACTGGAACACTAATCATCAATCAAGGTTACACCACTATTAACCATGGGTATATCATAACTGATTTTGAAAATATCAAGAAATATTAAATATAAATATTTATTTGAATATTTTACATGCAAGCACTTCAAAATTCCTACTCTGAGTTAACATTGATAGGAAATGAAAAACATTATTTTGGTAAAAAAATAATTTACTAAAAATTTAATTAAATTGTAATTAAATGGCGTCATTTGCGCTGGGTACAATATACCCATGGTTAGTGTTCTCGTGTTAAGACAGGGTTAAATAGTTCTACTTTATGGGACTTATTATTTAGACAAGATCATATAGTTTTACATTTATTTGACCTATCGGATTTATTATTATGGCAGTTTTAAATAGCTCTACTTTATCAGACCTAGCAGACTTATTATCAAGTCAGGATTAAATCGTTCTACTTTATCAGGCCTATTATTAAAACAGGATTACCTTCAGAAAATGTAACAGAAAGAATATTTGAAAAGTTCGTTTCTAATAGTTTTTGTATAAATACGCTATGATAAGATTTAATTCTACAACGTAATCTATCCGGATGGGCTGCTTAAAGAGGACAAAGGTTCTTAGCACTAAACAAAATAATAACGTTTTAAACATCTATGAAAGCAGCAACGACTAAATTGAAGGAAAATGTATAGCAGAAATTGTAGTCTATGATTTCCATTTCTACTAGGCTGTTGTGACGAGAAGTTAAATTTCGTTTGTTCTGATGCACTTGCATTCTATAAGTATTATTTTTACAAAGAGTACCAGGTTATCCCCCAACGTGTTTTCGAACTCTAATAGTTTGAACAGCTTTTGGAGCACTTGGAAAAATATCTACAGCCTTTGCCTTTGTACTGTTAAAGAGCGAAGTCTTTAATCGACTGCAAAGAAATTTCTGATTCCGTCTTGAAGTGACTATGATATAAAGCTTGAAGCTATCAAATAAAATAAAGCAATGCGATGTTATCAGGAGCACGCCATTGACATTATGAATTGGTCAGAACATTCCTCTGACCAGTTGTGAATCTGTAGTGTATATTTAGGCGTAAAAAGTATTAGAAGATGTGAGAGTAGGACTGGGGTTCAATAGAAAATGATAAATGAGATTAGTCTCTAGGGAATTTGCCAGAACGTAATTTTTAATGAGATTAAACATCAGGGAGGTGTTACAAGTTACTAGATATAATGATTTATTAGGCTTTCTGTTACTTGTCTTATAATTATTGCAACATGCTGTTTTGTCATTTTTTAGAAAAAATCTTGATTAAAAAAAGACATTCCAAAATGCCGACAAGATCTTCTAGCTTAAAAAGACATTTAATGCCGTGCTGAAAGAGCTAAATTCAAATATAACTTAAAAAGTTCAGTTACATTTATATTACTTTTATATATAAGAACTATATTCCCCAACACTAACACACACACACACACACACACACACACACACACACACACATATATATATATATAGTGTTGTGTTGTGATAAAGTTTAGCATCAAGGATGTTGTTTTTTCAGTGTTTTTCTGATGAAATGTATTTTGACACGCAGGTATTTTATCGTAAAGTGATCGATATCGGGTTGGAGATAAGCACGCATTGTTTATCAATTTAACTTAGAAGGTTCATGCCGGCTTCAAATTTTCATGAAGAAATAGTTATGATTTTCTCACTTGTCAAGCCTGGCTTGCGATTGAGAATATCATAACGGTCTGCTTACGAAACCTCGAAGTCAGTATAAACCTGTTATGTTAAAGTAACAATCACTTTGTGCTTATATATATATATATATATATATATATATATATATATATATATATATATATATATATAAGTATCTTTCGACTAGTACTTTGACTAATGTTCAAATGCTTAGTTCGTTTCTTGTTTTGTTTCCATCTTTCCCCTTTGCGTTTATACTCGGTGGCTTTTTCGGGACGTGTTCAAAGACTAATTTACAGTTATATATATGCGGCATGCAATAGTAGCCCAAAATATTAAAGTTTTACATATTCTAAATCATTTAAATCGACCAAAGCAATGATGTCACCAACACGCAGAGGGTTATATAGTGTGAAAGAATATAAAAAAAGAAAACGTTTTTAAGAAGTGTTAAAAACAAAATAACACAGAAGAAGAAGACAAAAAATAACGGTTTAAATTGTATTTAAATTTTTAAAAACTGAAGATCAAACGTGACTGGAAGCATGAAGCTAGGAATTCGAGATAAGAAATTGTTAGTGTAGAACTTTTGGTTGCAACTAGCCATTTCAATCGTAAAATACTGAAATTTTGCTGCCAATCTAGTCCTGCATTTAATTCAAGAAATTTAAGTAATACAGAGAAAAGTTCATCAGAACAATTGCCATAAAGTATTCAGTGAAAAGTCAAACTACATAACAAGTGTAACCTTTCAAAAAATAAATGCAATTGTCGAAAAAACAAGATTAGCCCCATAAATAACTCATGCATGTCTGCGAGTATTGTATACCTCGCTAATATTCATTCCGGTGACAATATTAATTTTTATCTTGGTTCCATTGAAAGTCCTTGAAATTTTAAGCAATATAAAATACAAAAACTCAACTTTTTTTAAAAATTCGTAGCCAATTTAAGAATGATTATTTGTCTTCTTTTATCACCTGTGAAATCGCATCAAATTTCAAATCTAATAACGGGAAAGGAAATAGGTGTAATTTACGTCTTACTGAAAAAATGTGCTAACTTAAAACATTTCAAGATGGCTAGTTTATTAAACAATAGAAACGCGTAGATGATTACATGTAGGCATAAAAAGAAATATCTGCTTAAATATATTGACGAGATATATATTAATATTAATTAATTTTCAGATGTTTATTATTTTTTAATATAGATTAATTTCTTATATAAGCTATGGTTTTATTATGAAAAAATGTCAAGCAACCTCCCTTTATAGTTAATAATAATAATAATAATAATAATAATAATAATAATAATAATAATAATAATAATAATAATAATAACTTGAACAGATGAAACAGCGCTGGCAAGACAAACCTCTGCATGGCCAATATCCAGAACGTGCCAATAAATCCAATGTTGACAAAGTTAATACTCATCGATGGTTACGTGCATCTGGATTAAAGTCTGAAACTGAAGGCTTTATTCTTGCAGCACAAGACCAAAGTCTTTTCACTAGAAACTTCCAGGCAAATATTATGCATAATAATATGGATCCAAAATGCAGGTTTTCTGATAAACACCAAGAAACAATAGACCACCTAATCTCAGGCTGTTCTGTGCTTGCCTCAAATGAATATAAAAATCGCCACGATAGAGTTGGGCAATATTTACATTGGACAATGTGCAAACATTATGGAAAAGCTGTAAACAAACACTGGTATGAACATCATCCAGCACCGGTTACAGAAATAGAAGATGTAACCATTCTATGGGATTACACCATCTACACAGACAGAAAAATTGAAGCAAACAGGCCAGACATTATTGTTAAAAACCAGAAGGAGAAAACTTGTCTATTAATTGATATGGCTTGTCCAGCGGATTGTAACATAGCAATCAAGGAATTTGAAAAACTGTCAAAATATAAAGACCTGGAAATTGAAATAGAAAAAATGTGGAAATTGAAAACAAGAGTTGTGCCAGTGATAGTAGGTGCACTTGGAATGATAAAAAATAGAACAAAACAACACATTGAATGAGAATCCCTGGAAACCCCAGCTTAAGAGATATACAAAAAATTGTCTTATTAAGTACAGCCCACACACTAAGGAAAACTTTATCTATGTAATGCTTGGGATGATAGGGAAGATAGAAAAACATGAAATGGAGCCATAACAACACGCCACTACCTGCCTTAGGTCTCCCCGCAGACTTGGTTGGTAGTGAGACCAAAGCAGAAATCGAAATATGATGAAAAATGACATAATAATAATATAACATTTCTATTCACGACTCTAATATTTTTATTTCATATATGCGAGCACCGTTTATTTTAAATAACAAATAAATTTTTAAATTAAAAAAATGCAATTGCAATAGAATATATAATATATATGCCAACACTTCGATAACCAGAAACTTAAATTAGGTAACGGTCAGTCTATATTCAGCACCGCAAGATTGTTTTTCATGAACTTCCGAGTTGTGCTATCCGTGAGGGATATATATATAGATAGATAGATAGATATATAGAAAGATAACGCACTCTTATGCGTGGGCACATAACGCATCTGTACAGTTTAAAAATATATATATTAATGGTAGAAATATTCGTAGATAAAGTCTTTTTCTAGATATATACATTTAGAATATATAAATCAAGGTATTTATCAGAGTATTCATTCCTGTTTCCACTTTTTCTATATACATCCCCTTCCTCTTATATATATATATATATATATATATATATATATATATATATGTGTGTGTGTGTGTGTGTGTGTGTGTGTGTTCATTACATTTGTTTTTCTTCTAACATGAATCACTTGGCATTTAAAAAAAAACTTTGAAATATGGCAAATTGATAATTTCCCTGGCGGTAAAGGCTTCCTTTCAGTCGCTTGGTATATCTTAATGTTTCTGAAGCAAAGTAGACATTCTTCAGACTTGGGGTGGAGAAGCTGCCCGCGGCTTTCGGCTGGCCAAAGACGTCGGCATTTTCTGTTTAGAGAATAGAGGTAGGATTCTATCTTGTCACTAATTTGGTTGGGCGGAAAATGATTTTCTCCGATCAAAAGAAAAGAAAAAGAGAAAAACTGAAAAAACAAAAATAAAGGAAAACAAAAACGAATGTATTCTTTTATCAATATCGAACAATATTCAAAGAGTTAGACACAAAACGAATCGGATCAGTGTTCTTTAGTCGCTTTTCAATTTTGTTAAATAACATTTTTTCTTACTTTTATTATTATCTTTTATTTTTTCTCATATCAAGTTAATACTTTCTTTCTTTATTCGCTTAAATTTCTTTGTCTTTCATTCGTTTTCCCTTTTCAAGTGTTTTTTTTTAATTCTTTCACTTTATACTCTCACGTCGTAACTTTCAATTTTCATTTTTATTCGGCTCGGCTTTTAATATTTTTCATTTTCTAGTCTTTTCTGTTTGATTCTTAATTATGATTTGTACTTTTTATTTCAATCGTACTCATCATTTATTTCTCTTTATTTCAATTTTATTTATCATCATTACATTTTGTTTCAATCATATTTTTTAACTCTTATTTTTCCTTTCAATTCAATTTATCATCTGTACTTTTTATTTCAATTGTATTTCTCATCTCTTCGTTTTCCTTTCGATATTATTCTTCATCTCTACATTTTATTTCAATTTTATTTTCTATTTCTTCTTTTTTTAATTTCATTGTTAAACGTTATTTCTTTCTCTCTCTACCTTGTTTATAGCATGCTCACTCACTTTATTTACAGGGATTATTGTTTTTTCACAAATCAATTTGTAACATACATTTTTTACTTGCTTAACTCTTTAAATTTTGATTCGTTCTTTCTTTTTTATTTCTTTATTTTAATCCTTCTCGCTTTCCTTTTTTGCCATTCAGTTTCATTTTATTGTTTTTATCCCACTAGGCTTTTCACTGTTTGTTTTTTTAACTATGTTTTTATTCTATTTTATATTATTTCGTCTTCAATTTTATTGTCAATTATAATCTCATCTGATTCAATTTTCATGTTTTCTTTTTGTTTTATGACACATTCTTTAATTTTATTTAGGGGGATTATGTTTTTATTTTTGTTGTTTAAATTCTCATTTTTCTTTCATTCTGTTTATTGCACCTCTTTCCTTTGTTTCCTTTTCCTTTCGGTGTTTATGCTTTAGTACCTTGTTAAAGTGTCCTCTTCTAGTTTTACCAATATTATTTCCTTCAAGCCTTATACTCATTCCATTTTTTCTTCCCAGACAATTCTTTTTCTGTTCTCAAACATCGTTTCTAATTATTAATGGTACGTTGCTTTTTGTTTTTTCTCATTCTTTTCAAATTCCACTAGTTCCCTTTCTCATATTTTATCTTCATAATTGTTTCAGTTCTTTTTTACCTTCTCTTCTCTCATTTATTTTCAACTGTTCATATTTGTACTAAAGAAATCGAACTCTTTTTTTCCAAGACAGTCGCCTTTTAAATATTTTGCATCAAAAGAATCAAGAGAAAAGTCTACCGTAGTTGACGGCTGAGTGCAAGCGTCACCAGATTGATAATAAGAAAATGGAAAATTTACATCGCCACCGCTGCCATTTTTTCCCTTTCAAGATTTAATAGGGGCATTCGAAATACTTCTCTTTCAATGAAGACTTTTATATGTTAATAAATGCAATGTCTGTTAGTTCGTCTCCGATTTCTTTATACCAGAAGCAAATCTTAAACCTAATCTGAAAAGTCAACATTTTTTCTGAGAAAAATCAGTTTTGTCTTTACAAACATCCACCATTCTTGAAGGCAGCAAAATCATAAGTGTGACCTCGAGCACCATTTGAAATTTTTTCAAATTTAATGCATTCTTTTATACATCATACCTTTTAGGGAGGTAGGTGGTCATAGCTTCTGCAATGTTTTGTTTTTTGATGATCAGAGTAACTTTAGGGACAATACCAGTAAAATGCATTTAAATCTCATTATAAATTTCCAGTTGTAGCCTCGTCACAAAGGTAACATGATTACTATTATTACAGAGGCTCGCTGCTGTGAACAGTCGGTAAACTAGTCTTGTAAACATTATTAAAATAGTAACGTCGACGTACACTCATTTCTATAGAAAATAGAGATTTTAGCTTCCGTCCTTTCCAGCTTAAGTGTATTACAAGTTTTCGACTTTTTATAAAGTTTCCTTGTCTTAGTATTACTTAGAGCAAAACTACGTTGAAGAAAGAAATAGAGTTGAGCGGCTATGTAATATCAATCATTCGATAAGGCAGTAAATGCCGTATAATCGCCTCACAGACGAAGAGAAATCTTGAGGTAACAGTTTTTCTTCTAGAGGGAAATACTGAAAATAACCTGTACGAAACATGAATAATGATTTTTTAAGAGAAATACGAGATAAATGTTCGTTCAATTTTCTTCATATTTAATAGAGATTAACATTTGATATTCCTCAGAGACATGATCAGAGAAGTGAATTCGGATAATTTGAAACTGAAGACGAGAGAATCAGAGAAAAATGTAACCTACATGAGTTTGTGTAAATGAATGTCAAAACCAGCGATCATAAGTTTACAAAAATCGCTTAAAGCTACAAAGGATAACAAATTTGGATATTGCCCACGTTCGGAATGATGAAAAATATGAATCGCTACACATTTAAAATCGTCTAAGGTAACCTTGGGAAATACAATTCGGAAAAAAAAAACAGTATCTGAGTATATTTACTCTATTTACTTTGTTCAGACTATTATCCTCATCTTTATTACCATTTTAATGACGATTTGGTCGTACGTTCCGGCCTTCTGAAGATGCGAAAAAGTTTGAACCAAACCCTTTATTACGAGCACTAGGGTATGTTATTCTCATTCTTTTTGCGACGCCACTTCTGGTAGCCATGTAGTTATTTCCCTTTCACTTAACTAAGTTATTTGTTCAACACTGCTGTAGCCTGGTATTGTACTTACAGCTCTTTGGGTCATGTCACTGGAACTAATCAATGTCTATATCCAACGGGTCATGTGTCTTTGAGGATACATAGAGTCTGAACAATATATATAGCGTAAATACTACCTAATCCCAGAAGTATAGACAAAGTATATTTACTTAGTAGCACATCAGTTACTTATCAGGCATTTAATTAAATGTATTGTATTTTTCCTAACTTTTTTCTTTACAGAAATGTATTTGTGACATTTTTTTACGATGAAAATGTATTACTGATAATCTGACAATAACACTTTTTATATTTTCATAGTGTTTTAACCGTAGTTAGCGAGATTAACTATTTGCCCATAGTTTGAACATTAACAGCTGCTAAAACCCTGGATCAGAATGGTTCAGTGAATAACAGCAATTAAGAAGTGGTTCATCTCAAAACATCGCTATCACAAGTCTTGATGCCGGACGTAGTTTATTCTCATACTTGGAAAGGCCGAAAATAATCAAGTGCAGATCAAAATCACTAATGTTTGCAAGATATTCTTACAAATTGATTCTTTACGCCTGGTATTCTTTTAGATACTTAATACAATTGATTTCTTATGATACAAGACTATAAATGTGAAGCCCTAAATAACGGTGGAATGCATTATATGTTTTTTTTCAGTTCGGATGAACTACTAATATACTGAATCATGGTAAGTCAGCTTGACATATAAGAACAACATATGAGTTCATTGATATTAATTTTTGATTATTGAAATTTCACTGAAAAAATAAATTATATAACATTTTTGCATATTGTTGAAGAATTTAAATGGATCCTGAAGTCCACGTAAGTCAATATAAGGTGAATGCACTGGTGACATGTCCTCTTGCTATTGTTCATTTAGACATTTACATCATAACGCATATAGCCTACTACCGGTGGATCATCTGATAAAAGGGGTCGGCACATAGCACATATAATAAAACGAACGAGAATAGGTTGACAAGAGTTTTAACTGACGAAAGAACACGATATATATATATATATATATATATATATATATATATATATATATATATTATGTGTATACGTGTGTAGATAGATAGATAGATAGATAGATAGATAGATAGATAGAAAAGGGCAAGATTGGCAGATTTGGACAGGTTTTTATTAATCCTATTCACTCCAAGCAAAGCAGTACTGTCACGTGTACGCATGGAGTTACAAGAGACAAGAGCGAATAGAAAGAGGAACAAGATACGGGGGAGTAGGGTCAGAGAAAGGAAAAGAGTAAGACGAAAATAAAGGAGAAAAAAGATGACAATTGATGTTCTGCTTAAACCTTTGGAGATTGTATCTATCAGGGAAGCCAGTGTAGAAAAGTCAAAAACAAAAGACGAGATACAAGAAATGTCAAAGAAAGGATATAAAAAAGATGGGAATCAAGGAGATAGAAGTTGGCAACTGACGTTGCACTTAAACTCTTGGCGATTGTAGCTATCAGGAAGCACTTGTACGGAAGTTGATGGGGTAGAAGAGGCGGTTACATTTGACTGTAAAGATGGGGAACCTAGCTGTCAATCGAGTAGCATGATTAAGTTTGTGTAGCATTGACAATAAAGAGATAAGCTCGTCCTGAGCAGAAACCATGAAAATAATTGTAGAAAAGCCAGAGGGAAGCCACATCCCGACGGTGAGAATATGGCTGAAGTCGAGCAGCCAAATTGGAATAAATTACTTTGCAGATCCTTCTTTGAATTTTGTCGAACACTCCGAGATGAATAACAGGAGCGCCAAACCATATAGGGCAACAGTATTCAATGCACAAAGGAATGGTAGATCTGTATTCTGAGGAGAAAAACTTCCTCCTCTGACACAGTAACCCTACCTTCCTAGCAGTAGATATAGAAATTGATTCGATGTAGTTGTTTCACTTGATTTCGACTGTGAGAGTGAGACCTAGGAGGCGCACTGTAATGATTTATGGAAGACTACCGTCAGCATACTGATCGGGGACAGGATGGTTTGTCTGTTGTTATTATACGAAAGCAGCTTTGTTTTGAAAGCATTAAAATTTACTAGCCATTTCTTTTCCCAGTCCATCATTAGATGTTTTTATCAAGAGCAGAAGCGTGGTTTACTTTATCAGCCTTGGAATCTGCAGAACGTTCGTTTAATACGATCTTCGTTGCACATTTTGACGGGAATAATTGAACTAGATCGAACAAGCTTACCTTTATATCATATACCTGTAGCTTGCGCAGAAGGCCAGCATGACAAACACTGTCAAACTCTTGCGAGATATTCAGAGCAACAGCGCGAATTTCGCTGTTCTATTCAAGAGCCTGATATACGTATTCGGTCATGGTCGTTGGCTTATCAGTAAGATATATATATATATATATATATATATATATATATATATATAGTATATCGAGGCAGCAAATAATTTTCTAAACATGTGCTGTTAAATATAAGAGACAATGTATGTCTATTATGTTTAATCATGTGCCGTTCTAAACTTCGTATTTTGGCTTTAATTTCACTTGAAAATAAAGACAAAAATTCCCCAACATTTGGATAATTATTTATTGATTTGCTTCTATGCTTTCGGCTCACATGAGTCATCTTCAGAGAGGTTATTTAGACTGTAATACAATAACATCCACTATCAAGGACGATTTTATTTTGTGTTGACATAAAACTCCGCTTGGCAACGGCAATAGTTACTAAAAATAATAAACGCAGTTCTCAAATTTGCAATGCGGTTTTATGATGTCACAAGGTATGACAACAAAACCATATAGTCAAATGCAATGTAAATCCGAACATAACATATTACATTGCAGGTGTGATTAATTTCCCAGAATCTAACCAGCCGGGCCAGACGAGGTCATCGGATAGGTCAGCCATTATTGACACAGGGAAACACCATGACTAAGAGAGGTTCAATTGCTATTCTCAACGACACAGTAAAGAAAAACGAAAAAAATATTGTTTCTGTATTTTTCTAACAAACTCACGCGTAATATAACCAAGATAATGGAAAGCCCAAAACATAGCTTTCGAGTGTCAGAAGAGGTTGTCATAAACGCAGAGAAAGGGAATTTTGTTTATTCAGGTGTCTTTGACAGGTGCAAAAGTTAGGTTTGTTTGTTATGAAAAATAACTAAAGTGGGATTCCCTGAGAAAGGAATTGGAGGCGTAAAGGTCCCGTCCAAAACGGGTAAAGAGAAAACGGATAGACAGGCAGAGTGAGTGAGACAAAGTGTTTGCTGGATAGTAGATAGTTTATAACTTTATTTTCTCCAATTTTAATGATACCTTAATTTGATTGTCTATCTTTAACACACGCTGCTGATTCATTTCTCACATTGTACCGGTGACTGACTGCATGATATAAATGCATAATTGTCATACATGTAAATGATTCATGTCAGGTTTAGCAGGATTTCTGAATACATTTACCTACTTTATAATTAGATTTATATTTAACATATACATTTTGTCTTTGTCAGTGGCTGACTCATAAGTGGTCTGGTACAATCTGGTATTCAACAGAAGGCACGATTCAACTTGTTCTATTGCTATATATACTTTTGACTCGAGAATGACGTCAGTATAACGGTAATCGTTGGCTAATAAGACACATGCAAAAAATATCGTATTTGGATGAGTTCTAAATACATCTCAAACACTTATACACACATATGCACATACATTTCTATCTATCTATATATCTATCTATCTATATATATATATATATAT
>JBBBDQ010001711.1:3225000-3230000 GCA_037127315.1 Ascarosepion bandense
AGCAGAATCCATGAAAGTATTTGTAGAAGAGTCGGAGGGAAACCACATCTCGTCGATGAGAGACAGTGACTGGAGTTGGACCGCCGTGTCAGGATCGACTGTATTGCAGATTCTTTTTGGATCTTGTCGAGAACACCAGGGAAAACAGCAGGGGCGCTTGACTAGTTATAACATATGGTATATTTGTAAATGTGCATGATGGATTCAGAAAAGAAGAACCTCCTGGCCCGACACAGGGACCTGATCTTCGTAGCAGTAGATTTGGCTATTAATTCAATGTTGTCGTTCCACTAAAGGTCAGCTGAGAGAGTAAGGCCAAGGAGCCGTAGTGTATTGCTTGTAGAGAGTCTAGCGTGATTCATGCTGTTAGCGGACAGGAAAGATTGTCTATGGTGTTTAAAGGATAGGAACTACGTTTTGAAGGATCTAAATTTTACTGCCTGGAGGTCTTTTGCGAGAGCAGCAGCAAGGTTTGTTTTGTCAGTATCGGCAGATTTCTTAGAGAAACGGAAGTAAATGGTGGTGTCGTCACCGTAGATAACTACTTGGGATCTGATTACATCAGGAAGATCTTTGACAACAATCAGAAAAAGCGGAGGACCTAGCATAGAGCACTGAGGGATACCCGCGTTCTTATGATAGTATCTGGAAGCATGCCTGTCGGAGAACAGGAAGTAGACTATGAGATGTTGAACCACTTCAGCATTGAGGATGGCCTCGAAAACTTTGCCAGAAATTGGTAGGAGGCTTATAGGGCGATAACTGGAGGGGTCTGAATGTTCTCCCGATGTCTTAAAACAAAAACCATAAAGGATAAAATTGATGACAACATAAAACAGTAAGTAAATTTTGAATGGAGAAACAAGGTTTTTCCATTTTGCCATTCAGTACAACAAAATTAGTCTTACTTACATACTTTTGTATTTACATGCAAATCCCGACAATATAAATAGCAGTTGATACAATTAGGGCTAAAACTAATCCTGATTTTGGTTAAGGTTGGTATACATAAGCTCCAAGGGGCTTTCTTCCAGGCAGTACCTTTCACTCAGGAAGGAGCTAAATTTATCTTATGTACCCGATGTGTCCCAAAAAGCGGAAGTTTCAAAGGGGATTTAGTTTTTTGTGCAGTGTGGCCGATACACCCACTGTAAAGCTCAAACTTGTCTTACATCCCGCTGCGACAATGGCGCACTGATAGTACACTTTATTCTGACCTGAAGATTTAAGTTAATATAGGAATATTAGTTAATTCTAGTCACTGCTATTTTTTGCTTTGATTGCCAACATGAACAGGGTATTAAAACTTAAAATTCTAGATCTTGATAGTAAGACCCCCGGGGCAAAGAAAATATGGAACCATTGGTAAAACGTTTTAAAACTCCTCAAACATATTGAGGTTGAGGAGTTGGATGTTTTTATAAACTACGTGTCTTCTGATGTATACGAACTGATCAGCAGATGTACACAGTTTGAGGAATCTAGTAATATCTTAAAGAGAGCTTTCATCCAAGAAGAAAGTGAGATACACAAGAGGAATGTACTTGGAAGCAGAACTCAAAAGGCTGGAGAAACCTTGGTTAAGTTCTTTTCAAGCAATGCAAGTTTTAGGAAAGGGCTGTAAATTCAGTAATATCACCTCTCAAATTTACAAAGAGGAAGCTTTTAGAGATACTTTTATTTTGGGGTCACCCGCACCTTCTATTCGGCAGAGACTTCTTGAAAACAAAACGCTCACCATCACAGAAGTTGGAAATCAAGGGCTAACACAGATTCTGAAGCCTGTTCTGTTGATATCCAAAAAAGATATCAAGTGAAACCCGGACTAATGAAAAAAAGTGCAAGGATCCTCGTACATCAAATCTTTTAAAAGAAATCTACTTTCTTTCAGATGCACTAGGCACTGTAGAGCTACGTATCCGGCATGAATAACGAGTTGCTATAATGGTAAGAATAAAGTGCATTTCGCTGAAATTGTTTAAAAGCTAATAATTTTTTTGCTGCATTGCCAGTCATAGCCAATGGGCTACAAGGGGTCCCACGTGAAACAAAAAAATGCCGAGCTTATTAATGCTCATAGCTTTATCAACACCAAGATAGCTGTGGGGGTTTGGATTTTAGATTCAACTCTACAATCAACAAGGCTTTGTTTTTAAAATCTAGGAAAATTTAAAGGAAAACTTATGATAGTAACATAAAATTGGAAACAATTTGGTTTAGCTTTCATGGATAATTAATGCGCTGATGTTTTCCTTGGACAAGAGATTAAAAGCCTATAGAAAAAATAGAAATTTTATATGTGGGCAACAGACCATCTCTAAAACTATGTGGACGAGCTAGCATGAGGATTTTACTAACTGTGTTTGAAAATCTGTCGCCTGGCCGTAGTCCAGTATTGTTCAAATTCCGACAATACTCTAAAGAAGAAGAGGAATTTATAAGAAAACTAGCAGTATAGCTCGGCGTTGCTCGGGTGTAATGAAAGCTTTAAAACTAATCCATGGTCCTGGAGCTCAGACTCTTTCGACATTGGCACGAAACACTAAAAAGCAATAGATGTTTCCAGTTAAAACGAAACCGTAGACTGAAAGAAAAATGAATGGATGTAAGTCAAATTTTGATTTCCTGGTATCAATATCAAATAAGTTTTTTGTCATAAACTGAATTTTGAAGGCTAAATATGTCCTCTGAGTAAATGGTATCATGCCTGCGACTAAGAACTACAATTATACCTACTTAGAGCCCAACCCGAAGCAAAAGCTAAAATAAAAGGGCTGAAAAAATACAGACATACAGGCAGATAAACAGACACACAACAAACATCTTGCCTTTTATATATATATTATCGATTTTATGCGCTATTGTAAGAACTGCAACCTTGAAACCACTGAATATCGTTTCTTATGTCTTTGTCTATGAGTGTATGAAATATGATTAAAATCGGACCTCTCCTTCTATAACCCGATTTTTTTGATTTTTGCTTATTGTACAACTGTGTAAATTTCAAGAAAATCGGTTCGCACGTTTCGGAGTCTATAGGTAACGGACACACACACACACATACACACACACAGAGACACACACACAGATAAAGTTCCATTTATAAATAAGTTTAGATAGATAAATAAAACTCCTGATGGATTCCGATATCACCGAGCAAACTATATCTCGGTGGAAAGCGAAAGCAGTGGTAATTAAGAACGAAAAACGAAAACAAAAGTTTAGTCATAAATTATTCAGAAACGACAAATCGATTTACCTTAAAAGATTCCCATATTCTACCTGAGTTTACAACGAATCTCTCGAAAATAGAAAAGTGTAGCCAGACCTAAAAGTGCGTATCATCCAGTTTATAAAGGCTTTTGAAACCAGTAGGAAGTGCATAATTTCAAAAGGATGCCGTTTGGAAGTACAAGTGAATTGACTGAGTTTCAAATAATTTGGGATGAAATAATCGAAAAATAAGGCCTAAAAAGAAAATATTTGCATATATCATGTGACTATTTGTGGTATTAATGAAATAGAACAATGTATTAATTTGGGAATATTGAAATAACTAATTGAAAGGTACGGTCTTAAATGAGAATAAATGTATCTACAGAGTAACGAAAATAAAACTTGAAGTAAGTAATGAAACCGTTAGACCATACCCTGAAAGAGTGATACCTTTGCGAGAACTCACCTTCTGTTTCTTCCAGGCAATATGTTTTATATGCGAGGATATTTTTTCAAGAGAAATGTATAATTACGAGTAGATCTACTACGTACAATCCCCGTGGAAACAGTCAAGTAGAGAGACCAAATGAAACAATGTGGAGGACAATCAACTTGGTCTTAAAATCATAAAGTTTAACTGTGCGTCAATGGGAAACTGTTTTACTTGACGCTTTCTACTCGATTCGTTCCTTACTGTGTACAGCCACTGATTGTACTCCTCATGAACGAATGTTTTCTTTTGCAAGACAATTTACGTACAGAAGATCTGTAACTTCGGGTTAAAACGATTCTTGAGAAAGTTCTCATGAGTAACTTCCAAAACAAAGCTGCTATCCTTTAACCACCATAGAAAATCACTCCTACCCTCCATCAGCTTGGATCAGCCTTTCTGAAAACCAAAACCTGCGCTTCCTAGGCCTAACACTCACGACCGACCTCAAGTGCAACGGTTTCATTGATCATTGAATCAATAGCTAAATCTACGGCTAGGAAGTTCAGGTCAGTGTGTCATCTTGCACATATTCAAATCTACCATCCATCCATGCATTGAATACTGCTGTCACATCTGGTCATGCGCCTCTTCTATTCATCTCGAGTTTTAGATAAAATCCGAAAGAAGAATCTGCAATGTAATCGAACCCGGTTTGTCTGCTCAACTCCAGTCACTTTCTCACCGACAAGATGTGGTTTCCCTGTGTCTCTTCTAAAAATATTTTCAGCGTTTTTGCTTCAACAAGCTTAGTTCCTGGTGTCCCCTTAATACGAATTTACTCGAGGTACTAGACTGGTAATAGGTCAAATCGTTTTACAGTGAAAATAATGAAATGCAACCAAAACTTCTATTCTAACAGGTTCCGCTAGTGGAACTTCCTTCCGTATACTTTTAGCGACAATCTCCAAAAGTTTAAATGCAAATTCCGTCTCTTATCTCATTTACTACCATCCTTTCCCCGACACCCCTCGCATCATGTTCTTTTCCCTTTTGGCTCTACTCTCACGCAGCTCTCTTTACACGAGTGTTCCGCCCTTCTCTTACCCATTTACTGACACCTTCTCTGACCTGTTTTTCTTACTCTTCATTCTTATGTAACCCCACTGTGCACCAATAGCAATACTATCTTGTTTAGGTTGAAACGATTATAAAAGTAACTACTTTCAAGCAACAAGTACGAACCTACTCTACGAGGAGTTGAGCTAATTCAGGAGAATCTTGATTACGCTTTTGTTAGGTTACCAAATTGAAAAGAAATGACTGTTTCTCTACATCACCTCACTATTACTTG
>JBBBDQ010001711.1:3237500-3275000 GCA_037127315.1 Ascarosepion bandense
GTCCGAACAATACCCGCCATGCAACTATCGTGGCGAAATTATTCGTCGGAATTTTTCACAAAGCTTTACAAACCAGTGCTGGCCATTTTTCTATTAATAACTTGTAGCAGTCACTGGTCAATATCTTGTTTAGCCAGATCAGCCCACACAATCCTTGCCAACGGTATACACCGTGCATCTTAAAGGGACAAAGAAGACCGCAAGTTGCCGTGTTGACCAACTATCATGAGATTTGGGCAATCCTTACCAAACATCTTATAACACTAGACATTTGTCTCATTAAAATAAATCACTCATTGCCATTCGTCAAGGGTTTAATTAGCGATGTCACGCGCTTTGAATATGTTCTATTATTTGCAGTGCTAGTTATAAACCCTATGACCAGTTTTCTTGGCGCAGATTTGATAGAAAGTAACGAATGAGGAATTAACATAATACATATACTTATGATATCTTTAACATTGAATTTGGATGCTATTTCACTCGCGATTTTTAAAATTCTAAAGTATCCAGTCAATGTTATTTAAAACCTGTGGTTCGATAGGTGGTAAAAAATTTAAATACATTAATGCATCAGTATTTTTTGTTAGAATATTCAATTGACAGCATGATTTTCTGCTCAAATACAACAAAAACGAAAAGTACGCGCAAAAGTGATGGGTAATGTATTGTTTGTAACAATGTGAAGCAAAAGATTATTGTCGGCAGCCATTGTTAACCACTTAAAAACACGGTCTGCATTTGAAAAAGATGATAATGATGAAATATAATGGCATTACGTTATATCGAAAGTCATAAGCAAGATCAGATGTTAAATGCATACAAGTACAGTTGCATGGATTAAAGACAATGATTAAGGAAAACTTCATGAATGTCGTCGTCTATCACGCCAAACCTAGATGTCTTTTCTTTTTACAGACCCAACAAGAATTGATATAGCTTAGCTGGTGTGTCCGTACTCAACTAAACTTGCACCTTTAGATTTACCCTTTTTCTGTTTATTTTATGGTTGATTGATTCATTTCTTACGGATTACCAAGCCATTGCTAGTTATTTAAAACCAGAAAATATTTCAGATTGTAAGAAGTTAATTATTTTAGCGATAATAATGATTTATGGATACAAGTTTTACTATTTAATCCATAGTTAGAGAAAAGATGGATTCATGTTTTCCCAATGGGTATTTGCACGTAAGTGAATATAATGTATCTAACGGGAATTGGAACGTTACTCTCCGATTAATAAGCAACAATTACAGGCCATTATCCAATACATAACCTAAGCTTACATATCATATTTCATTGCCGGCACCCATCGAGATACTGACCATTCTCGATGTTTGTTTTTATGGGAAACCGGTGTTTGAACGTGTGGTCGCCTCAAGCATCATCTTTTTTAATTGAGCATGACACACAAGTAGTTTAATAAGTCTTTTTACACTATTTGCATTGTTGTCTTTATCTTTATTGCCATATCACCGACGTTTCGGCCATTGTAAGATCCGGCTTTTTTCAGGTGATGTACGCTGGAATATTGAACCAAACCCATTCATGTCTTTTCTTGATATCTCTGTATCAGTTAATTCTCATTGTACTTCAAATCCTTAAGTTTTGTTCACTGTTGCTGTGGCCATGCATTGAACTCATAACTCTGGGTACAGACCGAACAAGGTGAATTTTGCAAATAGTTACAATACATTATCTCAGAAATATAGACAGATGTTGAACAAATCTATGTTCAAATGTATGAATATTTGTCTTTAAAATTACATTGAGAAACTTTAAAAATATTTCTTTATAGTAGTTCAGGAGAATTATATATTTTTTAAATAGAGAGTCGGGCACGATTTTATGTCTACCTGATGATAAAATGAAAAGGTGCTTATTTATTTTCTCTTTTCAAATTATTTTGATTCCTTTCAGTTTTAATAGAATAAATAAATAAATAGATTATTGGATAGCTAAGAAACGTTTAACAACTGAGCTTCTTTCTTTGTACAAAAGATCAAAAATTATATGCCGAGTATACACGAGGTTCCATATAAATAAAAATGTACTCGAAATGAACTTGGATTATAATATATTTTCTAGTGTTTTCTGGTTAAAATAAGCATAGGGATAGCAATAGCTATATATATATATATATATATATATATATATATATAGATACAGATGAATAAATATAAACAGATAGATAGATAGATAGATAGAATAAAGATAGATAGATAGATAGATAGATAGATAGATAGATATAAACAAACTGACATAAATAGATACATAGATAGATATGAAGAGAATGAAATAAATACATAGATCGATATGAACAGACATAGATAGATATGAAAAACTGACAGATAGATAGATAGATAGATAGATAGATAGATAGATAGATAGATAGATAGATGCTATTGCAATAATCCCGATCGCGAATTCTGTAACTCATTAGGGTCATTGTACTGTCATACGGAGTGCAGCCGTAGTAGTTGTGGTTGAGTCTATGGAAAGATGACAACGGAAATCATGTCTCTTTAAGCAAGTTTTGAATTCAGAATTGTCATTCTCTCTGACTGCCACTCTATCAAATTTAACGAACCGCCAGCGGAGTACAATGACATAATCCTTACTTACAGCAATAACCCCACTCTAGAAAAGCAAATAGGTTCACGTGAAAACGTACTCAACCCGCATATGAGATACACATGTGGGATAATTGTATGATAGGTAGGATTATAAGCACTTACAAAAGAGGGAAAAGAGAGACTGATGCAAACGAATCGACTTTTGCAGAAAGTTATCAAACCACACATCTACTCACCGACGCTAATATCATGATGCAAATCTGTGTTTCTATCCTTTTTTTTTTTACTCTAGTCCCCTGAAAATTAGTGGCTGTCCCCGACTGCTTGAGGTGAATTGACTAAAAAAATAAAAACGTAAAACTTCTTAGCTTCGTCATCGTTGTTCTTTAGCTCAGAAAAGAAATTGCTTTTTAGTTAATTAATAGATTCGTATAAATTTTCAAAACATACTTGTGTGGGAAGAATTTATAGTGGGGAATTTCTTTTCTCTTTTTCAATCCAAATTTTTCAGACTGAAAATTTTTATCCGGTTCAACTGATGACTTGCAGATTGCAGAATATGTCCAGGAAATGTACATGTCATGGCCAAGCTTTGATGCGCTCCGTGGAAATTGATGATACTGCCTTCATGGACGTTGAATCTGTAAGAGATATAATTGACCAGTCCGCCGGGAATCAGTCTTTACATGCAAGACTCGTAGTTACTTATAGTTTTGACCCATAGAATAAACTGCTTTGCCTGTCAGTCGAAGGTTGTGATCACTTAAGATTAACGTATATGCACAAAATCTCAATAAATAGAAAGTAAGAGTGATAGACAGGAAAGAGATCACAAAGACAGATAAGAATCAGATAACCCTTTGGTAGCCGACGAAAGCCAAATATCTATTAATATGATTTTGACTAATTCTAACTTTAGCATTGGATCAATCGGCTGATAATGTTTGTGACTCACTGTCGTCAACTGAATTTGATTTTAGGTTTATCACAACGTATCTGCTCTTCTAACCTTCTGATTATTATTTTGAAGTTAACATATTCGGATAACGTAATATATATTTAGTACGAAATTTCTGTCTGATGTCACACTTTAGTGGCACATAAATAGCCTCTTTTATAAAATCTCCAGTCGGAATATGTTAATTCTATTGAGAAATTTTATTGTGAATTGTTTCTGTATATATTTTGCTATGAATATACTGTAGTTACTTCACCTGCAAATATTAACTTAAAAGATCCTGAAAGAATAGTAAACAACAGAACTCAACTTAATTATTTTAAAAAGTAGAGTTATAACTTATTCGGTTATATATTCACCATTATTGATTCTGTTATATATTCAATACTCATAATTAAGTTATATAATCACAGCTATTGATTCTGAGACATATTAACCATCACTTTATTTCGATAGCTCAATTACCTCTGTGACGTGAGATCAATCCTTACTGAGTGCCCCACATATTTGTTCTTGTGCCACATCTAAGTTACGCTTAGAATATCGTTTAGGGCATTTCGACATGACGTAGAGGTTTGCCAGCTTATATCGCTAGATCATTTACGGCTGAATAGTGACTTTGATACCCGCTGGGTAACATAATTTCGGCTTTGTGCCTCATCTAAGCAAAACTTAGAAAATCAAGATAATATACGTAATTTTCAATCAATTAAATGCTTCCTGTTGTAAATGTGATTGACCTTTATCTTATAATTATGACCAGATTTCTCGATATATAGATGACAAAATTAATTGAAAGAAGCTATTTTAAAAGGCAGGTAATGTTAAAGAAACAGCACACAGATTAGACACTGATGTTTCTTTATTTGCAGCCTCCATTGTGAAGAAAACTTAAAATCTTTTCCGCCATCATTTAATACAACACAAGTTAAAACATTTATTCACGATAAGGTATTAAAAGATATATAGGATTCTATATTTTAAGCATTTTAGCATAACTGTCTCTGCAAACTCCTTTGGCATTGTTCTCTTGCCAATACACTTCAGATATACTCTCTGAAAACATTCGTCACACAAACCACAGAATCCATGTTTTTCTCTCCCTGGCTATACAATTCACACAATCATTGCGCTGACGATCTCAAGTCATCATTAACATTTTGCATAGCTTTACAGCTGCCTGGATCAAAATATCAAAAAACAAGCCCAACTTTCTACTACGCTCTATGATATCAAAAACTCCTACTCCTATATAAGCTCTAATTAAAACGCTTAACCAATTAATAGCATTATACAAACTTAACAAATACAGCATAAATTACATTTTAGAACATGTACATAATGTTTTCTATATATGTCATCTACAATCATAGGGTTGTTTCGACATTGGGTATCCAACGTCTCCTCAGGAGGAATGAGCAAGAACTGAAACCATCGCTATCTATATTTGGTTCATTGTTATTGTGAGGTTGGTTGGGGTTATTGATAATAAAGGGAACATGTCTTCCGTGTTGACCGTTAGATATTTGAAGAACTTGGTGTGTGAAGTTTAATGGTTGATTAATGGCATTAGCTGTTAGAATGTACGTTTATATTGGTCGGATATATCTTTTGGTTAGAATTTCGAAGAAAGTGGTGTGTGAAAATTGATTACTTGGTCAGTTGTTCGTGCATGTGTGCGGGTTTTTTTGTGATTAGGGAACCCATCTTGTTTGTTGACCTTAAGAATTTTTAGGACAGTGGCGTGGTTAGCTAGTGTTTTATTAATGAGTGTTACTCGATAGATTTCATGTATTCTCTTTTATCTAGTGGCCAGGCTGTCTCCCTTGGGGTTCCTTAGATGGACGTGAGAGGGGTGGTATGTTTATTCCGTACGGAGTATTTTTGTATACAATATAATCAATCTGAAATAATATATTTAATCTTGGTTTTGAATATAGGAAATTGATTCTTTTTCGAGTTTGGGAACCATTTTTCTTCATTTAATTTTGATTTTTCCAGTACGGAATATTTTTGTATTTAAGTAAGGTTTTTACGGTTAGATTTCTAATCTAATTCGGAATATTAAACTTTGCTTTAGAATTTAGTAATTTGATCTTTTCTATAGAATTTTTTATTTTTATTTTTATTTTAGCGGGATAGGGGTGTTTGTTCAAGTATGGAGTATTTTTGTATTTAGGCGAAGTTGTTTATAAAAGATCTAAAATAGTATTTTTTTAGAAGGTAAATGCAAATTTGTATTTTATCAGTTTTTTATAATTTATCTTAAATTTGTATATTTAATCTTAATTTTGAATTTAGAGTATCGATTTTTTTCTTTAATTTTTAATTTTTCATAGATTATAGTTTGGAAGCCTATTCATTTTCCTTTTCATTTTTCATTTTATTTATTTAGATATTTTTGTGGGTATTAGATCTTCCTTTAAGGATTTATTAGATCGATTTTTTCTATAGCATTTTTAATCATTTATAATAAAAATATCCAATCAAATTCCTAGTATTTCTTAGCATGATTGTAGGGTTAGATCTTTAATGTGCTTACAGTTTACTGTGGTTTCATGCTTCTGGTTTAAAAGCTTGTTACTATTTATATATTTAAGGATCTCTATTTTTTCTTGAAGGCAAAGAAAACATTGGTTCCTTTATAGATTTTGCCGTTCTTGCTTGTTTGAGGATTTTCCATTTAACCTTAGGCGTTTTACTTTCGTCTTTTAATTTTCCAAAAGTATTGGGAGTGCGACGTCATGTTTTGCTTTTCTTTGTTTTTGAAGGCTGAGAGGGGATTGTAAAAGCGCTTTTTAAATACGTTCATGGTATTCCCATATATACTTTTTCATCTTTAGGATTTTCTATGGATGAAATCGAACATATATATATCAGAGATTTCGTCAGATATTTATTGGTCATGGGGCATTGGTTGGGGTTTCTACCGTTACAGAGGTTGTTATCACGCGACGGACTAGTATTAGTGTTGGAGTTATTTTTGCTCTGCGCTTTTAATATTTTGGTGTTATGCATTTTGATTATTTTTTCTAGATTATTGTAATAGCTATAACTTAACTTTATGGTATTTCTATTGAAGATTCTGCTCAGAGGGTTACTTTTGGGGAAGTGCTTCTCTATTAGTTTAAGAGATTTATAGCCCAGCTTGAAGTTAACTGATTGATTGAAGGGAGGGTTGTACCATATGATTTTTCCGTTTCTATTGTTGTTTTTTGAACCTTTGAATTTTCCACAAAGCTGATTTTTATGATTTATACCCGCTTTCATTAAGGATTCTATTATAAATTACCTTGTGCTTATCGAATATTTCTTTACTATTAATGCGACGTTCTACCAATGATGAGATAAACTTAATAATGGATGGTGGGTGATTAGAGGTGGAGTTTATATATATTGGGTTAGCGTTGTTTTTCATGTAAGGTTGGAAGGTGTTCGATAATAAGTCTAATGTTATGTCTAGGAAGTCTACTTGCTTGATATTGTGGTTAATCCCTACTTTAAGGCCAAAGGATTTAAAGAATCTATGGATTAATTTTCTAGTTTTATCAACCTTACCTCCAGTAGATTTATCAATTATCATTAGTCCGTCGTCCCTATATAGTCCTATATTGTTCGTTTCGATTTCCTTATGTGCAGTTAAGTTGTACAGTAAGAATAATCCAACCAGATCCGAAGCTTCTGCAGAATCCAGGGCACCCATATAAAAATTAAAATTCTCCTTTGAGTTCTTAGTCCACTGTTCGTTGTCGTAGATTATAATTAATTTCCTCTGTGATGTCTGAGTAGAACTCCGTGAACTCCGGGGCCATTAATCAACCATTTAACTTCACACACCAAGTTCTTCAAAAGTCTAACGGTCAACACGGAAGACATGTTCCCTTTAATATCAATAACCCCAACCAACCTGAAAATAGCAATGAACCAAATATAGATAGCGATGATTTCAGTTCTTGCTCATTCCTCCTGAGGAGACGTTTGGATACCCAATGTCGAAACAACCCTATGATTGTAGAGGACATATATAGAAAAAAGTATGTACATGTTCTAGAACATAATTTATAATAAATATTCACAGCTCTATACATTATATATCGAGCACTGTTTTAAATTAATGTCTTGGACGGTGAAAAATTATTTCTTCTTTCTGTACTCATATATATAATTCTCTGCCTCCATTAAAATCAAACCAAAATACTAAGAACCCTACTTTAACCTGTACCACCCAAAATCCCATTCTATGATCACAGAAATAATGTATATGTGCAACGGGACTGTGTTTCAATGGCTTCAGTTCTGAGAACAACCTTTTGTAACTTTTACATGGCCAACCTAGAATATAATATATTACGCACCACTAAAGACCATCCATCTAACTATAATATGTAGATAACATTTTTATGTTAGTTAAAAACATAGAAACATTTTTATTTTAGTTAAAAACATAGAAAAAATAACAGAACCTTAAAAGGATTTGTCCTCAAGTTCACATACGAATATTTCCTTTGTCTTTTAATAAACGCAATGAATAAAACGTTTACTACCTCCCCATGAAAAAAAAAATCCAAAAATAACCAGCGAGCAATAACTTATGAATTCTCAACTGTACGAGAGAATGCAGCTATTAGCTCGAAATATATTATATGCATCGGGGCTATTTTGTATGATCAGGTAAAATATACAAACATGCTTTTAGGTTTATTTTACCAGTCGCAGTAAAATATAGTAACAATACTCAGATTTAAAACAATTTTATTCATTTTCACACCGAATTTTGAGGAAAATGTAACATTTTTCACCCCATCAATTGTTACAACAGAAGTTAAAACATTTACTCAGGATAAGTTTTTAAAAAATATAAAAGTCTCTATTTGAAGCACATCAGCCATAATCCTCTCTACAAATCGTGGGTATGTTTCTCATGTCAATGCACTTCAAGTGCACCTAGTGAGAACAACAGTCAGAATTCACAGAATTCATACTGTTGTAGTTCCTACCTATGCATTTCACGCTACCCTTGAGATCACTAATGATATCAAGGCTCTATAAACATATTGCACAACTTTTCAATTATCTGGATCAAAATATCTATGGTTCTTCTGAATTGACACATTGGCATGCAAAAGTGTCGTTGGTTGTTTTATGATTATATATATTGACATTTATATATATATATATATATATATATATATATATATATATACATATTAGTATACGTACCAACAATAAAATAGCACTAATAAAGACCAAAGTCAGAAAAAACTAACGCTAACAAATCAGTAACGTAAGTCGGCAACAACCCAACGAGGACTACCACGGTGGGTTAAAGGGGAAGAAAAAAAGAAAAAACAAAGCCAAATAACAATGAGTCAAGAGCTTGTTTGAAAGAAGAAAAACCCAGGACGAAAACCTTAACAGTCGAGAAAGTACGAAAGTAGAGCAAGAATACAATAAGAATACAATAAACTAAATCTAAAAGTAGGCCAAACGTTTGGCTCCTTTTTATATATATATATATATATATATATATATATATATAAACATGCATATATATATACATATATATATATATATATATATATATATATATATATATATATGATTCCAGGTGAAAAGAAATCAGGCTTTTTGAGTGCCCCTGCATTTATTTTATTGTCAACAATGCTCAATATAATAAGCATTATAGAGCAAAATATATTAAATAAGTATGAATTAATTGCATATTGCGACACGGAAATTTTTATCTTTCGAGGTAGAGTCCCATCATCAGTCAATGTTTGATGTTGGTTGTGCAGATGAATTACATTTAAATAACAAAAATAACATTTATTATTTAAATTTTAGTTGTATTAAAAGGTGTTCAATGCAATTATATTGTAGAACTTTTGAATATTTTTCATTCATAAACGATTTATTAAGCGTCCTAGGTTTCTACAATGCAGTGTATTCAGGCGATTTACAATAACTGATTTTACCGTTTCTTTAAGAAAGCTCACGTAACGAGGAATGTTTGAACGCGCAATTTTTAAAATTAGAAGAAATTATAACGTTTTCATCCTTAGTTGTATGATCATAATAGGTATTTTGTGGTATGTTTATACTTAGTTATATTTTCTGTTCTTTCATTCAGTAATTCATTTTTGTTTGGGAATAACACAATAGCTAACTTTTTTTCATTTGAAGCTCAATCACTGACTCCGGGTTGTGCTTTCGAATATGAGTGTTTTGAGTGCTGCACAGGGGTTGGTCAATTACATTTATGGTTGTTAGAGATGGTTTATATCAAGCTTCATTAACCAACATTGTTCAGGCAGAGTGAGAAGTTTCTTCACTCTCTGTAGGTAGTGAATAAAAGATTTTTTCTATTTTATACTTATTAGGAACTTATTTACACCAATTTATTGTTTTAAATTGAATTTATTTTAGTTGTGGCTCCTTATTTACTAACTTTGTTTACGTTGTCAAGATCCATTGTTTTTCCCGAAATTCCCAACAACGATAGACTTAAAAAGTGTCTCCGGGGCTTTTTGGCTGACAAATTACTTCAACCCTCTCCCTCTTAAAGGCGGGATGTAGATAGTCTTTTGATGCTTTGTCGCTACTTTCAAAGAAAGTGCTTCAACGAACTGCATCCCTTGGTTCTGTCAAACCAAAACTTCACCGCATTGGCCCGCCATGCCCCTTACTTTGTAGTAAACCACCGGAATTTCCTCAATGTGTTCCACCAGTGAGAAGTAAGTAATACTCAAACAGCTAACCATTTACCTTCATTGGACATCTTGTAAAGTGTGAGCTTTACTTAAAAAGATAATTATACTTTTGAGTTTTAAAAAATTATGTTTACCGGCAAAATAGCCTAGATGTCTACTTTACTGTGACTGGCAAAATAATCATAATTTCTATTTTATCAATAGCGGCAAAATAACCATGGTGTCTGTTTTAACGGGAACGGTAAAATAGCCTATTCAAATTCATCAATTTTCAAAATATTGCCAATATGCTTTTCTTCCTTCCACCAATCTCCCGTTTTCCTTTTGGGCTTTGCATTTTTTATATGCCTAATATACATTTTGAAAAAATCCAGTAAAATTCAAGAAGCGGAGTGCAATTTGCCAAAATTTAACAGAATGACACATACGTTGTTTTATAAATAAATATGCATAAAATGTCTGAAACATATTCGAAGCAAGTAATAAAAATAAAAATGTAACCGTCACCACTAGTATCTGGAGAATGGTCGTAAACTTTAATGCCATCTCTGGATGTTGTCAAACTAAAAAATGTAGAATATAAAATGCTGATCACAGCATTACTACTAGAACCCATAGAATTTTCTCAATGTGTTTTATAAACGGAAGTGCCAAAAATATGTGATAGGCATCCCTTATTTTAGCACTTCCGTTTCTGGGTTTCAGTAATAAACCTATAACCAGCATTTCATAATCTACATTTTTTTCAGTTCTTTGCCAATATTCAGATATTTTTCCAACTTTTGGCCGATTTTTGAAAGGTTTCCTGTTGTTGTCTAGTCGAGCGATACTTTCTATAACTTGACCGACTTTTGTTTCTTTACAATGGCAGGAGTCCGACTTTCAGCTTTGGATTGCGTGATCCGTTACAACGAATTTTACTTTTTACATTCTCTCGTACAGCTTCTTTTTTCTGCTCAAACAATTTCTCTCTTGCAGTAAAACCACAGTCATATTCACACTCGACGTAGTGAATCATCATCCATACACAATCATGTCTTTTCAGCTAATTTGCAGCATTCAGTTAATATATTATTTAGTTTCATTTCTGCAAAGGCGACATTTGCTGTTTACTTGTGCTTTGGCGTAGAGTCTAATACATTTGTGTTGGACTACTAATACTAATAACGCAGCTACTACTACTAGTACTAAAAATATTATTAATTATTACTGCTATGGTGATGTTGTTTGATAAATAGCCAATCAAAACATCCGGAGATTTAAGCACAGTCTGCCAAATATTTAAGCAGGAACTGTTAGCATTACAATTTTTCGGAAGACTTTGTGACTTTTGTCAACACTGTCAGTCAACAATGAAGTGGATATTATAATAATAATAATAATAATAATAATAATAATAATAATAATTATTATTATTATTATTATTATTATAGTAGTAGTAGTAGTAATTGTAATAGTATTATTATTTGTAAAAGTTGAATTATAAGAATTGCACGCGATGTCTATATTAGCAATCAAAATTTACAGGAAATGCTGCACCGCAACAAACACTTTTTTAAAAAAAATGATCTATAATGAAATAATAAAGAAAAACAGATTTTTAATTAGTACCTAGCCTATGACTTCCCTCATTAAAACGAAAATGGCTCTACTGCTGTTGAACATGATAGCAGCATTCCTTACCAAATAAATGCCGATACGAAAAGATGTCAACTTGACATTTTATTCGGTGAATATAATTTTATTCAAATATATCGAGCTGTATGTTTTATCTAAAGTAATTTAAATTGCTGCTGATATCATGCGAAGAACGAGGATTTAGAATATTTCTTTTGAAGACAGATTTTGATTTGGCATCAAAATATTCAGCCTGTTATTCATTTATCAGTATAGCTATGTTATATTATTAAATCTGTCCACACGGAAATTCCATATCAATCTTTTAAGGATTGACTTATGTGTCTCAGATGAAAGATTTTAATTACTTCATAAGTGGATTTATCAAAGTATACTAATTTGAATTTTATCATAATAGGCAGCAAAGATTTAATGTGTGCATATGAACGAACATTAATATATATATACACACACAAACACACACACACACACACACACACACACACATATATATATATATATATATATACATGCACACACATAAATAATATAAATATTGTTTTAAAATATGCTATATATATTATTTTATGTATCAAAGATAGAACATATGTAAATATATAAAGTGAACATTGAGGACAATTTCAAACAAAAATTGTCAGTTTCATGCTTGAAGGCATTCATCAAGCCGTATATATATATATATATATATACAGCTTTGTCATAATTGAATTTGACCAGTACACAGTTTTATTAAACGTGTTCAGTACATTATATTGTGAAATATTTGAATATTTGTCATTTGAAAATCAGTTATTTTTGCAACCTAGTTTTCCACTTTTCTCTATCTTCAGGCGAATTACAATAACTGCTTTTTTCCCGTTTTTCAAATGCACGAACAGAGATTTTACGAACGCACGAGTAGAATTTTAAAACAACTGAACATTTTCAAAGTTAGTGAGGAGTTATTCAAAAATCTTACAACCCTTGTATCCATGCTTGTATGATCCTACAATATATTTACAAGCATGGACATTATTCTTATCTTTTATTTAGTATTGTTCTGTTCAGTGAACGACATAATGGCTAGCTTTTTTCCTGGCACAATTTGCATAAATTGCTACCGTAGTATGGTTTGGCTATTTTCTATATCCTTCAAGCTTTATCAGGGTTTTCCCATTTTTCAGTTCTAATTTCTACACTTGGCTAACTAGCTTGCAACCTTTTTTGAGGTTTTCCAGTTTAAATGTTGATTTATGAATCCTCCATCTGTTTTTAAACATCTTTTAGTAGACCAAAAACAAGTTATTTTGCCCATCTATATCATGTATATCTGCTTTGTAAATAACACGTTCAGTTTTACAATGACCCTTAAGTGGGCATTTGTTTTTGTCCCTACAGTTACATTCCTTGTTAATGATGTGCTTTTGTACGGTTGTTATTTCAGTTTCTGGCTTTTTGCTTTTTTATATAATTTTATAACTTACTAGTACAGCTATAGTTTAATTTTATTTGAATTCATATTAAAGATTTTGTTTAATTCTGAGTAGTTTGAGAAATGTTCCTGGATTAATTTTAAAAATTGTTTGTTCTACTTTGGATTTCACTTCTACGTTAAACAGACTGAACCATATAGGGAAAGCCGAAAGAAAGATTTTGTAGCAATAATGTACACATCAACGAAAATAAGTTCTATGGATGGGTTTTAAAAATTAAGTTGACACGTTGGCTGTTAAAATTGAAAAAATTATATATTCCCCAAAAACATAAAGTTTTTTCAAATTTAAAGTGAATCTCTATTCTAATTAATTAAATTGAACATAAAAATAATTTCATATGTCTTCCCATATCTATAAATAACAAACATATCGTTAATGAAAATCATTGTTACAACAATGATCTAACATTGTCTGATGACGAGGTAGAAATCTTGAAACAGAAATTTCTATGTCGCAATATATATTTTAATTAAAAAAACAATTTAATTATATATATATATATATATATATATATATATATATATTATAAGAAAGTGAAAGAACACGCAGATTACAAAACCCCCTGTTCAAACATATTTTATAAAGAATGCATATAATAATAATAATTTGAAAATGAAACAGTAAAATATCGTCTCACGTCAACCAAGCTGAAAAAAGCACATAATCTTTTCTGTAATTTTAATTAAAATGTTATTAAGAATGGATTGCTATGTATATATATATATATATATATATATATATATAGATTATATATAGATATATATATAGATATATATAGATATATAGATATATAGATAGTTTAGATTGTTATAATATAAGACGTTGAAATGATGGATTGAATTGTTTTCGTTTGTTGTTATGTTCATCGTATATTTTGGCTTTGGAATGTACTGGTTCTGAACGAAAAGTTGCTATTGGGATATATATGTATATAATTAGTTTGGAAATGGTTGTAACTTAGCACAGCAGAGTCATGCAAACTTGAAGGCATTACAATAATGTCTTCACTCATCAGGGAGTTTGTTTTGTGATACTGTTTCCCGATTTTTTCTTATTTATATGAATTTTGGATATCTTTGAATGCAAGTGATTCTATTACTTAATTATTTTGTAGGTTGTTAATTGCTTTTTTGTTTTTTATTTTGTTGAGCTCTTTGTAGTGTGTAGATTCTTAGTTGCTCTTTTAATGCATTGACCTTTTTTAGCACGCTTAAGTGTTTGCTTAATTGCTTTATTGTGATTTGATTTCTTATAATCTTGTGTTGAGTTCTTCTTACTGTGTTGGGCCGACCCTCGTTTACCGTGTTAGTATATATATATATATATATATATATATAATTGACAGAACATATACATGTGTTTGTGTGTGTGCAATTATTAGTAGTATTATCCCAGATAAACAAAGTTTCAAACAATTGTTATTAAGTAATGATTAAATAATAATAAATAGAAGTCACTTAAAGAAAACATCAACACCAACGATCAAAGTGAATTAGTACGGAGAATTATATTTTTATATAATGTTGCTGTATCTTTTTTTATTACAGACCGTATAATAATTTAAATATACATATTTTATAAGGACTATGGAATATATATATATATTTACGAACTTACACTTTCTTAAAAGAATTGTGCTCTTGAGCAATCTAAATTCGTAAATAATTACATTGGATATATTACTTCATGTTTTCTCAAAGACCACTAAAGTTACATCTCTCAGACCATATCTCCATTAGGTTTCATTGAAATACACCTGCAGACCTATAAAAATCTATCCGTAACGCTAATACAAATATAATAGGATTATCCACATGTTAAAATGTCTAAAAGTATTGGAAGCATTAATTAAAAAAAAAGAAAAAGCCAACACGCAATAATGACAAGTATGAACATGGCCACTTTGAGCTGACTTGGTTTGGAAAATTAATAATGCTTATAATTCTAAATACATATATAAATCAATGTACATATTCAGTTAAATGTAATAACTTTAATGTAATTTATATGCTGAAAAGATAAAATTATAAGATCACATGAAAATTATATAAAAGGACCTTAACAGCAGCAACTCGTTGGTCATTTTTAAAGGAACTTGCATATAAAAGAGAACGGATATATTGGTTGTTCTAATCAACGTTTTAGTCGTCTATATATCTAAATTATACATCCGCAGTTTCTAAATAATTGTTGATTTTTAGTTTTTAATCCGACATATTTTATTAATTTTCGTTTGGAATTTCTGGGAGATTCGGAGTTATCCTTATTTTACTATTCATATGCAGGTTATTGTCCTCATCGTTTATGTTGTTATCCAAAAATTTCAGGCGTTGTGTCCCCCGGCCTTCTTTATGTGTATATTGATCTCAGTAACCGACAGAGTATTTTGAACTAAACGCATTATTTATTCTCCAGGGGTAGATTGTTCTCGTTCAACTGCTTATATTTAAGGATATCGGCTGGTTCCCATAGTATTGTTCACTTATTGCTCATCCATTTGCACTGAGTAAAATTATACCCTACCTAACCCAGGGCCTGAACTCACAACCACCATGTAACCATATTCACAAGTCAACACTTTAACCGTTACTCGGAGATTAATTTACTGTAATGAACTCAGAGCCTTAAACTGTCACTGACTGCTGATTAGGTTGCAATTTCTACTGCTACTGGCTGTTCAGCGGCAATTTTGAGGCAAATATTTTGGAAGAAAAATTCCCCATCGCCATATGATCACACGTTTGGTTGAAAGGTTAGATGACATTGGAAGTGTGGTTAGTAACAAGAAAGGCCACTGCAGCTTAACGTTTACAGCGAGGACGCTCTCTCATGTACAAGACGTCATGGTTCAATTGGAACAATTGTTCCGCAAATTTACCAGACGGCTGTCATAGCAGGTTGCGATTTCCATGAGATTTGTGCAACCAATTATTTGCAGGGATTTGAAAGTATTGCCCAATAAAGTGCAGGTTCTGAAAGCGCAAACTTATACTAACAAAAACCGGAATGCTACATGTTTGGCCATACGATAATTTATTTTGTTCCTCTTTTTGTGCCCCACCATTTATACATGTGTGTAAACGAAATTAAATCAAGCCTATATAACACAATTTTCGGTTCTATGCAAATAACCATCTCTGCTCTGAAATGTATCATAATGCCATCAAATGTAAACATAAAATGTTATGGAAAATCCCAAAGAGAAACGAAATGGTTTTACAACCGTCATATTGAAGTTATTTGTTTGAATATTATTTTTAATCGGTACTCGTATTTGAGTAGATATTATGTCTTTAATCAAGCATTATATTTATATGTTTATTTTTACCGGCCTGATTATTTACGGTAATTTTTTGTACGAAAATGTGCGTCATTTCGCTGAAAACAAAGAAAAGGGTACTGGATTGCTATGTCTTGTCAGTTCTTCAATATGGCAGTGAATGCTGGACATCAAAGATGAATGAAAAACTTGAAGCAACGGAAATGTGGTTCTACAGAAGGATGCTGCAAATATCATGGAGCGAGCATATGAGCAATGATGAAGTTTTGGAAATGATGGAAACGAAAAGCAAATTAATACTGAACATCAAGAAGCGATAGCTGATATTCCTGGGACATGCAATGAAGAAGGAGGGCTTGGAGAACCGGATACTAACAGTCGAGATATAGTGTAAAAGAGACAGGGGAAGCAACGGATAACATATTTGAAGGAACTAATACGGTGGATGATGAAATGAGGGTTGCATGGGGCAACAGCAGAAGGTTTTCTAAGATCCACCAGGGATAGGGAGATGTGGAAAGCCATGATCACCTACGTCCTGAAAGGGCATGGCACATAAAAGAAGATCAATTTTCTGTGCACAATCTCCTGGCGATTTTATGGCGCGTATTTACTTCTTAAAATTAGTAACAGGAATAAAAATGAGCAAATTGGCGTACTTTTTGATTGTATAATAAATATGAAAAACGTTAGAGTGAAAGTGGATTATAATATAAAATTAGATTAAAACTCCACTGTAAATATTTGAGTTTCGAAGAATGAGAGTAATGATTGTTCCGATTTTTAATTTCTACATTCTTTTATTTTTCATAAGTTGAGTAGCGTCAATTGTACAGTTTGTGGCGCTAATAAGTGTGCATACGCCCGAGTGCAAATTAATTGAGACAAACCGAATAATGTCTTTCACACTTTCCCTGATAACTTATGCGTCGTCTCTTGTTGTATTCACTTCCAATCGAATTTTTCTTTACGTTTTGAACTGACGAATTCAGTTTGTTTCTTCGTCTTGATGACACGACTGGCAGTTGAAAGGCTGACACCAACAATATCAACAATATATCTGTAAGGCTTTCCAATGCGTTCGTCCAGTGTTACAATATTCGCTTGCTTCCTTGGAGTAACATTCATCGCAACAATGTTCCTAGGAAAATCAATCGACAGTCGAGACAATAGTGTTTGGGCGTGATAAAAATCTGATGCAATCACGAATGACGTGATATTTTTCAACGCAAATCTAATATATATCCTCAAAATAGATTCATATTACTGACCTTAATCTGGGGAAAAATTAAATCGATTACACCCTGTCACTCCAGTGGATCTAGAACTGCCTGTATGTTGAAAGAAAAATAAAGCAGTTGTTTCAATTAATTTGCAAAAGGGTGTATATATGTATCAATGTCTAGTGGACGTCATATGGTTATATTATGGAGTCCGTCAGTGTGTTTAAATGCTTGTTAAATATAGAATCATTACATTATTTTTAATAATTTGTATGCATTAAGAAATATTTGGCCTGGATTGAAAATTGAAACATTGGTGTGTTTTATCTGTTGCCGGATGAATACAACAAATTTTGATAGTGTACATATAGACTACATCCTTTGTAAATGTTTAGAATGGATATCAGCACGCAATGGGAAATTAGAGAGGCGACTTTGAATTCTAGATCCACTTATCCATCGGAAAGGTAGACTCCCACATGTTCTTTTGTTTGAATAGCAGAGAAAACTTGGTCGTATAATCTTATAGCAAGCAGTCTTTTTATAAAAAGAGATGGCAACATTTTTAAAGAAAATCTGTCTAGTCAGTCATGAAACATGATTGGCTAGCATGTATCACGGACAGCCCTTAACTGGCTGATAGGTTCTTTCGAATATTTCTGATACGAGGTAATAATTGCGTCTGATATGCGTTTACCGTTCGTCGGTTATTTATTATTTTTAATATCTAGTTATTTTTTGTACTGGTTGACATTGCACAGATGAAAATCAATGCAATTAAAACATAGGCTATAAAGAGAGAAGGTTCAATGCTTTTTCCAATATAAGGTTTGAAAAATGAAGAGAAACAACCTTAGCTGAAATTTGAACAGGATTGGCCCATTTGATTTCGTATGAACCGTTAAAAAACCGCGCTTCTATGCCAGCATAAATCTTCTTTAATATGATTCTGTGATGATAAATTCGTGCAATCCTGTATAATGTAATGTACGTGGAAACGTCTAACCCTCTCATCCCTAGCACCATTTTTTCATCCTCATATGTTTAAGTTTTCCCCAGGGAACAATTGGTTTCTTGTAGAATAAGCGGCAATAACCGCTCATCGGTTTAAATCTAAACATCTTTTGCCGCCATTCAGTTCCCCAGGGTCCAACGTTTTAGATTTTCTAGCCGATTAAATGTTTCATTTCTTTGTTTTCTTGAACACTGAAACTTAAAAACAAAGGAAGATTATTGGCTTTTCATTTGTGTCTGTGTGTCGGAAAATAATCACAGAAAATTGTGAATAACCCGAAGTTCTTCACATGCTGTATTATTTATAAAGAGAGCAGAGCTTGTTTTTTTAACCAATCTGTAATCGACAGGACGATTTACTACAGCACTCCGTAAAAAGATAATATTTTTCAGAATAATTTACATTCAAATTTGAATAATTTCGAAAACATCATGGAAAGGCATATGCTGTAAGAGCTTTGGACAGCACATATTTTTGATATACCAAAAAAAAAAAAATGAAAAAACAAAACAAAAACAAAAAACAAATAAGGTTCGTAAAAGATTTTTCCTTTTCCAAAGGCAGGTATTTTTAAAATGGTAAAAAATGTAATTATTTTAGTTGAACAGTATGCTTATTAAATTTATGATCAGGAAAGAAATGATCATAGGTTTTACTAAAATATTGCTTGGTTAAGTTTATATATGAACCACAGTTATATATAATAAGTAAAGAACAAGTAAGAAACCCTGTTTTTAATCTAACATGTTTCACTTTAACAAGCTTCTTCAGAGATTTATTAAAGAGGAATGATCCAAGAGACTGTCAGATTCCGATACATACATTAAGGTCATATATATATAATCCAGGTAAAGAGGAGTCAAGTTTTTGCGATTTTGAGTTCCCTGGCATTTATTTTTTTATAAACAGTGCTCAATGCAATAAATATTATAGTGCATAATATAACCATATAATTATGAATTAAAAGTACATTACTACACGGACATTTCTATGTTTCGAGATAGAATCTCGTCATCAGGCGATGTTGGATGGATGTTGGCTGTGAAAATGATTTACATTTAAATCTTAATCATTTTGAAAACTAAGATCTAACATTACCTGATGACGAGATTCTATCTTGAAACATATAAATTTTCTTGCCGCAATGTACTTTTAATTCGTAATTATATATATATATATATATATGTGTGTGTGTGTGTGTGTGTGTGTGTGTGTGTGTGTGTGTGTGTGTGTGTGCGTAAACGAAAGAGTTCGGAAGCTGTTGATGCTAACACGATGTCACAAGTCATCTTTGCCGATGGATTCTGTGAACCGGCTTTATTCAGCTACTCATTATGCCGGATTAGGCTATTTCTTGCAGAAGTTGGAAGTTCTGCTCAGGAAATTTACAGTATAAAACACAAGAATCACATGCGGCTGTTCTATAAAATAGACGTTTCTAAGCAGTTGTCTGTAACAGGAATCGGTTATGCAAGAAATAGCAGAAATATAATTGAATTAGTTGTTCTTTAGAACGTTTTTGGGATTATTAAAGCTAAAACTATTTTGAATTTATTTTATTTATATTAAACATGTTCCTGAAATCTTTATTAAAATTTCAACATTTATATTTTTAATCGTTGTTACTTTAAAGATTCTAGTTAAAAATATATTGATAAAATGTCTAACGTTAGATAAATTATATATATATATATATATAATTGTTTTCAGCTATACAATAGTTTATTAGTAAAAGGTATTTTTTGAAGCAGGTTTTATTGTAAAGTGCCCAATATCGGGGTGGAGATAGAACATTTATATGTTTAATGGTAAGAATTTGTCATTTTAACTGAGCGGGTTTATGCTGAATTATATGCTTCATCCGGATACATATGCGGGGTTTGTTTTTGATTCTCTCAAATGCTGTGTATCGTAAAGTAGGTTGGGTAACACCCGTAAGAAAAAGAGCAGGCTGACGCAGTTTACTCCGCTAGATATTTGTAAATGGCATTTGTACACCTTGTCATTTGCACTGGATGCACAAATACGAATATTTCAGAATATTTATGGGTCAATATCAGGACAGTGCAGGGAATTCGGAAATATAGGTGAAATAGAGTCTACTGTTGCTTACAAAGATGTGGCAGATCGAAAAACTTACTCTGATTGTTCTGATAATAAAAAAAAGGTATAAGATTTGTTGGTGAGGTCCCCAGACTCAGCCAAAGGCTTACAGCATGTGCCTTGAGAAATTGTACTGTCCTGTGTCAAGAGGGTGCCTTTTTGAAGATCCTTAGCGACAGGACTCTACACAATACTACACATATCAGGAGGAACCCAGTAATAGCTGTCAATTTCTGTTATAACATCACCCACCTAACTAGCCACCTAACTCCCTAGACCCAACTCCCTTGATTACTCTGTGTAAGGCACAGTTGAGAAAGAGAGCATGAAAACTTCTTTTAACACCGCAGAGGAATTGAAGACAAATATGTTAGCAATCACCAAATTAAACAAGGAGACTGTCCAGAAGAGATGCAGAAGGCCCTGAAGTCGTCCGGAGACCGTAATTGAAGACATGACGCTTTTATTTAGTACATTTATTGTTTTGGATTTCAAGAGATTTTTATGTGAGTTTGGTAAATATGGCTGTAAAAATAAGATGTCATTTTTGTGTCATTTAAACTCTGTATACATATTTTAAAGCTATATTTCTGGCAAGTTCAACGTATTTTTAAAAATTGTAAAACGCTATAGCTTTTTCAGAAAGCTCGTTTTAGTTTAGTATATATAAATCAGTAATGGAGAATCGTCCAATGCGAATTTTTTTAGACTACCTCACATTTCTTGTCTTTCTATTTCCTGATTGTCATTGTCTAGTCTTGGGTTTAATAATGAGTAGCTTGTTGTTTAAACATGAATTCTACATCTATTTTCATCTATTGCTAACCACTGTCACTTGCCCAGAATGTATTTATTAATGGTTTGCTTCTGTGTCGTATTTGGTTTGTTGACTGGATCAATTCGAATGATTTTGTTACTGTTTGATCAGCTCCGTCATTACTGCAGATGCCAATATGGCTCGATATTCAACAAAACACTGTCTTTTTTCATTCAGTACATTTAGTCGATGTCTAGTTAGCGAAACCTCTTCTATATGCGATGATACTGGCTCTCCACAACTTCCCGTTCTTTGTAGTCTTTAGTAGAGATTCTCTTTGAGCAATATTTCCTAATCTATGTTGTTTTAATCATTCGCATGAGTTAATTGCATAGATTATGTACTGTTTTTCTCAGTACATCATACATTCAATACGTTCTGCATGTATAAAATTTTCCAAGCACTCTTTCCTCATTATATACCGTAGGAATTTTAATTATATGTTTCCGATGCTGTATGTGTCCTTTTGTTACCATCTTCTGTAATCCTGTGTTCAGCTGATGGTATTCTCAGCATCCTACTCTAAAACCTTATTTTTGTCTCTTTTCTATTTGTGATGAAATGGTCAAAAATTCATTGCCGTATAGAAGTACCAATATTATAGACTATTTTGCTTGTTTTCAGATAAATCTTTCTGTTCATATTACGATTAACTTTTGGAAGCCATCTCTCGATGACAGAATTCGTCTTCTGGCCTTGATGTTGCATCTTCTATTATCTGTTATAGCCTATAACAGATACTTACGTTTTTGAAGTGGTTTTAATTTGGTATTTAAAATTTGAAAAATTGAATGTTGAGCTGTTTCTTTGGCTTGAAAACACGCGGCTTGCATTTTTACATTTCATGTTTAATTTTCACTTTTCTTTATTATCTTCTCTGTGAGATCCTTTATTTCTCAACTAGTGTCTTCTATTACACTGTAATTTACATATCTAAGGTTGTTAAGAATGTGGTGGGCAGCAATGAATCTTGGTAAGAGTTCTAATTCTCTTAGGATTTATTCACTGTAAAGGTGGCATAAGTCCGGTGAGAAGACTCTTCCGTGTCTCACGCTACGTTATATTTTTGTATATGTATTGAATTCATTTTCTGTCTTCACTTTGAGAGTTTTCTTTCGGTAGGTTTTAAAGATGTAAAATCGACAAGAAAATTGTAAAGGTGAAGATTTCTTGTAAATACTCGGGATTATGATGACTAGCGTAAAGTGAACAACAATTATATATGATGATCTTTTTCCCACAGGCAATCTCTAAGTGACCCTACTATAATGTACACACACACACACACACACACACACACACACACACACACACACACACACACATATATATATATATATATATATATATATATATATATAAATTACGTATCTATAAACAAACAGTGTTGGTAACCACAAAGACGCTCACAAATTATTTCAAAAGATCAACAGAATAGTTTTGTTTTTAGAATTTCTTCATGTGTAGTGTAAAGTCACGAGATATTAAAATGAAGGGAGAATTTTGTGTTCTTTGAGAACACAAAATAAACATCGTCCACAAAATAAACATCCTCCACAAAATAAACATCGTCACACAAAATAAACAGTTCTCAAAGAAAACGGTCAAATTCACTTCATTTTAATATCTCGTGACTTTACACTACACATGAAGAAATTCTAAAAACAAAAATATTCTGTTGATCTTTTGAAATGATTCGTGAGCGTCTTTGTGATATATATATATATATATATATATATATATATATAGGAGGGTCAGTTGGGAACTGTCTGTGAGAAAAAGAGTACCATGACGCAATTCACCCAACCAGGCAGTTAAAAACAGTACGCTGTGATGCTTAATATTTTATTCAAGCGAGAAGTTTCAATGCGAACATTTAAGAGTATATAGGTGTTAATCTGAGATCAGTGCAGAATATTAGGTAAAATTGGATAAGTTTAATGGCGATTAAAAGCTGCTTGAAATGATCACTGGTGACGACAATGTTATGCCTCCACTCAGCTTCCAACAGGTCCTCATATTCAGTACGTAGACGTGTCGTGATTTGATGAGGTAGTACTTCCCTTTATCGTGAATGTGGCACTTAGAAGAACTTATGTCTTGTGAGAGGGCTCTGCACCATGCCACTCAACCATGGCTGTCAGACAATTTTTTGGATACATTACAATTTATATCTGGCCACCTACCTCCCTAGACTGTAAAACCCTTGATTATTATATGTGGGGTGCAGTTGATCGAGATATCAATAAACCTTCTTGTAACACCAAAGATGAACTGAAGTCAAGGATTAGGTAAAACTCATCGATCTAATCAAGGAGACCTGATGTCGTCATGAGGCCGTGGTTGAATCTGATGTCGATTTTATTGCATCACTTTCAACTTTAGTATTTCAAGGTATTTTTCTGTTATTTTGGTAAATATATTTGTTAACATGAGATGTCAATATTATCTTAATTTCTGAGTAATTACAGAGGAAAATTCATCCATTGAATCCTGTATATACAGTGTGAAATACTTGCCACACAATAAGAAGCGTTAGCTAGATGAAGACATTTGCGACTAATATCTTACCATTATATGAGAGGTATTTCTGTCGGTCTCTGTATATACCACAGAAACACAAGGTGTTGGCAAGACCAAAAGAAAGCTTGCTGGACGATGAAGATGGAACTTAATAAAAAGAAAATCATTCAGTAAAACAAAAACAGTAATGGTAAGGTAAGAGAAGAGGCTAAAAGACAAACACCTACGTAAGCAGTAATAAAGCGTATTCTATATGTATGTTTCGAAAACAGAGTGCCTACTCTTCTCAGCGTTACGAATCGAAAAGTGTTCAAAGTGCGGACCTATTGCGATCATCATGTGACGAGAACGATCACAGTAGGGTGAAACTTAAGTAAGGGTTCAAATACTTGCGCGTATCTTTGTATCTACATAATAATTTATTTTTCTCACCTCCCAACTATATCATACAAATCCTATATCATCCATCAACGAACTAAAACACACAAAGTAAAATTTCATACCCGCAAAATAAGATCCAAGCGACTAAAAGCATTTTGGAAAAAAACCCAACTAAAACAAAGTAAAATTGCACGCCCGCAAAAGAGGATTCAAAGGACTAAAAACATTTTCAAAAAACCCAGACCCAAAAAAATTCACAACTCAGTGAGAAAAGCAAAAATTCTTGACCCTGATTGGATAAAAAAAATAGAATATATATATATGACGTTTTTCACACATAGATGTGAAAAGGCTTGCTGGGGCCAGTAACACTATTTAAACCACGTCGCTAAACGGATAAAAGGAGTCAGCATTGGTAGCGGTTAGCTGATTGGACCTCGTGGTAATGTAACAAAGAAACTTCAAATTCAGTCCGAATGGGATCGGTATCTGATAGCATCTCATAATGTAAGGAAAAAATTAAGCTGATTCGGTCACGTCACGCCGACTTCTTCTTCCAACTTTCTTTCCTTCTTTTTCTATCCACGCCAGCAAAGAAAACAACAACAGCAACAACAGCAACAACAGCAACAACAACAATAGAACACGCTAAGTACTATTTATTTATTTTTTCTTTCTCACCCTGTCGCCAATCTGTCGAAAAAGTGGAAGGAACATAACACTTTACATTCCGCTACTACACAATCATGAACTCTAAACTTCTATGGACATTTTAAATACCTACATTTCTCTTTGAACAGTTTTAACTACAAAACTGCATGCATTTTCTCAATGAAAATTTTTTCTCACAAAATATGTTATAGGGTTCAGTTAACAAAATTTAACTTATATTTCTCTGCTTACAATTTTGTCATTCTCTGAATAAATTTTTGTTTTAATGAAACGAAATATTTTATCCTTTCTATATTTCAACATCCAGCCTTCAACCTTCTGGTATTTAAATTGTGGGGACTTCGGACGTGTTTGGCACAAGGCCAATTTACCAAACGCTCCCTACACAACTGAGAATTAATTTGACACAAGTTCGAGTTTATAGCAGTTTATTAAGCTTAGCTTAGATATCGCACAAGGCTGAAAGTATGGAGCACCAAGCAAAGAGAGAACTCATTACTCAACCAAGGATATAAGTCGCTACTTGGCGCTGATTATACTGGCCTCGATGACGACCACCGATCCATCTCTCTAGTAAAATGGGTGGAAGTAGCTTCAGGTATCTGTTTCCTGGCACGGGGCGCTTCTTAGTATTTTATTTTTCTCAGCTCTGTGGACGAAGACATAAATGAGCCGCTCTCTGCCTGAAGACTAAGATGCAACTGAGATATGATAATCCTTACCCGGCAGATGTCAGTGAATTTATATATATTTGAAAAACATATATGCAATACAGTTATAAATCTTATTTATTTTAAAATAACACCTTAATTAGTTTACAACAAGCAAGAAAAAAAATAAATCAAAAATTTGATAAAATGAACAAACGGAGTCATATAAACAAAGATTCTCTTTGTCATTTAAGTATCAATTAAATGCAATTAATGAACACAATTTGAATTGTTCCAAATATTGTCTTCATTCTTATTGCCATGTTTACGACGTTTAGGCCGTTGTGCGCTCCGGCTGCAACCTCGTAATCATAACAATAAGGATAACGACAATAGTTCGAACAATGTAAATAACGTAAATACTGCCTCATCTCAGAAGTACAGACATACACAAATAATAAACAATTTATTTAGGTTACAAATTAAAAACAAAACAAAACCAAAAAAAAAAATTATAAAACACCATTATTAAGAAAAACAAAAAACCATTAGAAACCCACCAGAGTATTAACCTAATTTGATGCCGTCACTGAACCGGAATTAATACATAATTAATACATAATCTTTTGACACTCAGAGCCGAAAGATAAAGTATCAGGAGGCAAGAATAGGGGACACGTTTATGGTTTTATTTTTCTCAGAGTATGCATTGTTTGAAGAGAAATCAAGAACTTACCAATTCTGAAGGTTAAAATAATATATTTCAAAACGCTGGTAACAAAACTTTTATTCAAAATCCTCAATAACAACGCTTGAATTGAACAAAAGCAGATATTACATGGAAAGTAGAATATGGGCTACTGCTGTTGTTAACATAGATAAATAACAACAAATATACACATAGAATTACATGCAAGTACACGTACATATATAAATATATTCCTGGTGTTATTAAAATAGTGCTCTATATAACATAACAGGGTCGTACAGCATATAGTATTCAGCCAGTTAAGTGCCATACATGAAACACGCTTAGGCGATCATGTCTTGAAAAAGACATGACTGACTGGGTAGAAGATTATCTCGCAGTAGGTTGCCATGGCTTTCTGCGGTAGACTGGTTGCCTGCCAAGGCTACAGAACCCAAGCTATTTAACCCATAACTGGAAGGAAGAGACGGATTAATACCTTTCACAAGGGTATTTGCGCGTAAGTGAATGCAATGAATTCAACTGGAATTTGAACTCGGCTCCCCGATTTCTCCTTCTGAGCCGATATCCACTACACCGCAACGCACATTCCTAGATGTGCTTTGGGGTGCACTACTATATACTATTAAATATACATATTATCCTACGTCTAGTTTAGAATATGCACGTAGGATAATATATATATATATATATATATATATATATATATATATATATATATACAAATGAAGAAGGAACGAAGAAAATATTAACAACATTCAAAACATTAATTTAAAACAGTGCGCTCAATGTAGAGATAGAGCTATAAATATTCAAATGGGTAATCTGCTTTTATATAAAGTTGATCGCATTCCCATGAATATAAAAGTAAAACAAGGATAAAGTGAATTTAGACATTTCAAGGTCGAAACAAAATGTACACTTTGTAGTAGATTGTAATTTGTACATGTTCTAAATATAATTTATATTATATATATATGGAAATGCTAGCACAATCCTTTCTCTACAAGGAAACATTTGTCATTCATTGCCAGAACAGCTAGTACACCTCTCGATTGAAATTAAGTGAAATTTATAAAATCTATTCAATTAAAACGTTTTTTACCAGAAGGGACTATTGCAGCTCTTATCACTCTTTCCAGAATTGATGGTTGTTTTTTCCTAACATTTTATTTAATGTCAGATGGAAAGTCAACCTGTGGATCAAGTTTTTTTTTATCTTCGAGTTACATGTTCTAACTATCTGAGTTATTATTGCTCTTGGTAGACTTCAAGAGATGTGACTTTTTTGTCATTTTTATTTTTCGTGGTTTTGGATTCTGTAGAGCCAGTACAAAAAAATGGGATTTGTCAAAATCCTCACGATTCATTGGTTGAAAGCCATTCTTAATGATTGATCTTAGAGAGCGGTTGAAGACTATTGATTTTTCTTAACTGATCTGTTGCCATGAAACTTTTGATGTGACAAAATATTAAGATGACTCGAGTTTTGGGGTTGATGTTAGATTTTATAAGCAGTGTGTGGCGTTGGGACGAACTACCTCTAACACAAGATAAATTATGTTCACTTTTCTTTTTGTCTTATACGGAACACGATATAACTGATCAGTACGCCAAGGTATTCACATCTTGATTTTTGCTGATGGAATAATAGCTTGCGCATCACTAATTTTATTCTAATTCCATATCATATTTTCTGTTTTTGAAATGTTATCCTTGAGTCTCATTTCTTAGAACACCTACCAAATGATATTAATTTTATGGTCAAGACAATTCTCTTTCCAAATTCCAAGGGAAAGCATGATCGTTGTGTTCTGTTGGCAGTTTCGTTTTGGATGTGAAATAAGATGCTTATATGATCAGTGCCCATCATATCACATCTGTGTTTGTAAATGGTAAGGCTATAAGGCTTAAGTTGACTGTAACTAATTTCTTCCTTGCCGTAGTCTTGATGAGCTTTGGAAAGCTTCCGAATTTGAGTCAACGCTATACATGTGCGTTGTGCTGCAGTGAATATCGATTTGGAACGACAAATTGGGTTGCCGAGTTCAAATTCCAGTTGAATTTCTTGTATTCACTTCCGCACAAATATCCTTGGGAAAGGTATTAATCTGTCTCTTCCCCCCCAGTTATCGGTTAAATAACAGGACAGATTGGGTTCTATAAACTTGGTCGGCAACAAGTCTACCGCAGAAAGCAATGGCAACCTACTACGGGATAATCTTCTGCCCAGTTAGTCATGTCTCTTTCGAGACATGATTGTCCAAAGCGTGTATCACGTATGCCACTTAACTAACTGACTATACATGTAAGATGTTATAGATTGCTAGAGTTATTTTATGAGATCAATCCATTCAGTAGATTCGGAAGTTGAAAGGTGATTTCTAATAGATGTACAGAGTAACTCACTATTGATATTGTTGTATGTTGATGTGTTATATATATATATATATAATCCAACATTCCACACCTGACCAGAACTACAGATATGTGTTTTGTATATGCCTTTTATCTATCTATATGAGAGTGCAATTTTAAATACTTTAAGTGTGTGTGTGTGTGTGTGTAGTATTGCAATGCATATCAACAAGAATTAGGTATCAAACACGTACATTAAAAATTTTTGAGCATATCTACAAGGGTGTTTCTTGCAATTCATTACTGAATGCTGAGAGTTAACTTCTTGAAATCGTCGTCAACTTTAACATGTATCCAAAAAATTAATTTATTCTTTGCTGATCGATTTCTTTAAGATAATGGCGTTGGGGGGCTACAATCGCCGCAAACATTCACGTTCCGGACTGGAAGTTTTCAGTTTCTCCAGATGAATGCTTCCGTCATCCATTTCCTATCGACTTTTGGCTTTGCAAGATTTGTTTGCAGGTGAAAGGAAATCAAAATAGAAGAAAGTGCTGATGGCGTGAGTTTCTTTTTGATGGACCGCGACTTGACAGTATTGACCCATATAGTTGATTTTAAGACATCCTCTGCGGCACATATAGAACGAGACATGCAAAATCTAATGATGAAACTACAACAGACAGCTGCTAAGACTGCTATAAGTTCGAATGGCTACTTCTGTATCATATCTTTCTCTTCCTGCGCTGATTATATTCCTTTGAGATTTATTGAGATATGTTGGGACCTACGTTGCTGGAATTTAGTTTGGAGCCTCGACTTCTATCTTGCCACCATGGGTAGTCTTATCACGTCATTGCTTTCAGAATCCGTGAATTACGCAAGCCCTTCCACTCCGACAAATAGCGAGCATCAGAGGTAAGCACATATGAAAATACATACACGTATGGAATATGTAATAATAAAATAAAGGCTTTACTAAATCTTTGAAAACATAGTATCGACCAAATCGTGCCGAGTTCGAATTCCGGTTGAATTCGTTGCATTCATTTATGCACAAATACTTTTTGGAAAGATATTAATCCGTCTCTTCTCTCCATTTATCGGTTAAATAATAGGACAAACTGGGTTCTATAGCCTTGGCTGGCAAAGCAGTCTACCACAGAAAACAATGGCAACCTACTGCGGGATAATCTTCTGCTCAGTCAGTCATTTCTCTTCGGAGACATGATCGCCCAAAACGGTCTCTTACGTCTGGCATTTAACTGACTGAAATGGCATCCATCACTGTTCCTTGGATTTACATGCATTATATATATATATATGTTATGGTGACTTAGCCATATGACGCATGAACTCTTCCAAATTATATATAAGCGGCAGTTCTGTTTTCTAGAGGGCAGAGAGTGAGAGCAGAATATATTCTGGAAGGTAACTCTGACAGTCGGACTGACAGTTACGCTAATAATCGGTCATAGTTTTGTGTTTTTACTACTGTCTTTGTTAAATATATTTATGTAAATTCTTTGTTTTTGTGTCTTTATTTTTGGCCACAACAGATTCCCATAATTTGCCGACGAAGACTTTTAACGGTCCTTGAGAACCCTAAAAATTCTGCGTGGAAACTTTCAATGTTGGATCAACATTGTACGCAGGGAATGCTTTTTTCGTCACACTTTGTTCTAATCAACAGTACTTGGTAATCCAGAAGAGGAATCCAAACAAACAAAATTGTCATACTTTTTTCTAATCAACAGCACTTGGTAACGAAGAATGGGAAACCGAACGAAAAATAGTGTAACTAACTTACACTGAACTTGAACGTGAGACGATAAACTACGAGAATTCATGTTTTTCGAGGGAAAAAAACACTTTTAGGACATTTAAACTAAAAACTAAAAATTTAAAAGCACAAAATTTATTTGCCACTGACTGGATGGAGAAATTTAAGTTGTCGGACATAGCAATTCTTTTTGGAAAAACTAAAATATCTGACCACCAAGGCAAATAATCTAATAAAAGACTTAAAAGAAAAATTTCTGCAAGGTTTTCCTCGGGAGATTTTGGACGGTATAATAAGTTGACGGCAAAATTCTAGTTAAAAATGACTAGTGTTTAAAAGAACGGAATGCACTTTTTGCTTCTTTACCAAAACTAAATGAACAACTCGACAGACTTGAAAGAACCAATGTCTTGTCGAAAATTGTGTACAGTCAATAAGCATCGCCGACTATTTGAAGAAGAATTCAAAGGAGATCCGGGTCATCGCCGATTTATTGACGGGGATTATACGGCACTCATTATGCTTTATCTAGATCTCATGAAATTTTCGTAAAACTAAATGAAGGAATTTTGTTTTCAAAATTTGACCTCACTGACGAGTAGCTTCAAATATCGGTGGAGGGGGAAAAATGTTCCAGTTCTTGTTTTTTTTCAAAAGTTCGTTTAACGAAGCACGTAAGTTGTACATACCAAGAAACATGGCCAGAATAATTAAAGGTCCTCAATTCCCTCATAAAACAGATTTAAATCAAATCAGAAAACGTCTGTCGGACGATGCTGACAGCAGTCATCCTGAAGAAAATGTAGTGATGGATGTCAGTGAAGATACCTTTGACATGCCAATTCCGCAAACAGCCACGGAACAGCGCCGTTTACGGAGGAAAATAAAAATAAAGGGTTTTCTCGTTGTGAATCCAGAAAGAAAAAAAATTAAGACTCCAGCTGAGTTGATACTTAGAAGTGGGGGGTATTATAGTGACACAGGAATTCTTCCAAACTTTATATAAGCAGCAGTTCTGACTTGTAGAGGACAGAGAGTGAAAGTGGAGTCTACTCCAGCAGATAACTCTGACAGCCGGACTAACAGTCACGCTAATTTTCTCCTTTGTATATGTATGTAATAATGTCTTTATTAAATATATTTGTTTAGCTCTCTTCCTTCTTTATGTCTTTATTTTTTCCCAAACAAGGCCACAACATTATATATATATTCGAAGTAACTAAAAGGGAAACAACTACCTATATAGTATATAAATGTTCAACACCTAAGCTTTCTAGACAAATTAAAAACGAGCAAACAAATTTATTGTATAGAGTGTGTTGTATTTCCAATTTCGCGCATGTGCATTGTTTGTTCTTTATTTTGTCGATTGTCAGGTATAGAAGAATCATTTGTGCACCGTCTCTGACGAAAAAGTCAGTTAAGTGCCATGCGTGATACACGCTTTTGGCGATCATATCTCGAAAGAGACATGACTTACTGGGTCGAAGATTATCCTGCCGTAGGTTGCCATTACATTCTGCAGTAGATTGGTTGCCAGCCAAGGCGATAGAACCCAATCTGTCCTTTTATATTAATGAGACCTGCACAAATAAATGAACAAAGACCATTGATTGAGATAATAATAAATGTATTAACGTAAGGGTACAGATTTGAATGAATGCGGGTTAGTAAAAAGTATATGTACAAATCTCTGGAAGTGAAGCAGTAGTATATTGAGTATGTTCGCTTTCGAAACTGACAGGTACGGCGTAATAATATTTTCGATGAGTGGAGCACACAGAACTATTATGAACTAATGTGTACTGACTGCTAATATCTCTCTCTGGACTCTCGTATTCTCCGGTTAAATCCGTAAAATCGGGGTATTCTGTATTTACTGCCCTCCCACTATTACAAAATGTAGCACGAGGCCTTTTTTACCTGGGACCAAAAATAGCTGTCTAATTTTTCCCAGTCGTGACTCTAGCCTTCGTCGGAGCCACGAGTGGGATAATGCTCTCCGCCCGAAGGCAGAGAGCTGACAGTGTCAATGAAATTACCGCGAGAAAACGAGGTATTCTCAAGTCTTGCTTCTATAGCCGTAGTATAAGTATACTCAGGATGAGTATCTTTATGGATAGGGAGAACTCCACAACATATATAACCCATAACTGGAGGGAAGTGAGCGATTAATACCTTTCCCAAAGGTATTTTTGCGTAAGTGAATGCAAGGAATTTAAGTGGAATTCGAACTCAGCTCCCCGATTTGTCGCTCCGAGTCGATATCTCCTGAACCACAACGCACATCCGACAAAACGAATCCATGGCATGATTCTATCCGCTGGAGATTTGGAAATGGCCTGCTATACTGCGTAGTATTAGCGCCGGAATCTTCAATACGAACATTTCAGTGTGTTTTTGGTTGTCAATCTGAGGATAGTGCCGAAGAATCGGGATGAGTTGGACAAGTCTAATACTGATTAGGAAATGTTTGACCTGATCACTTGTGATAGTGACGTTATGCTTCTGAAGCAGTATATCTATTTATTCCCAAGGGAAGGAAAATACCTTCTTATTCCCATTCTTACATGGGTCAGTAAATCATGTTAAATCATGTCACCATTTGTTTAACGGTCAGGAAAAATAGAGAAAAAAAATGAATTAATGCACAATGGACTTGTGGATTTCATCTACGTCCCAACGAGAGTTGACAGGACTTTTATGTCCCAGCGGAACATGGCTGTAGACAGATTCTGACCTGACCAGATATCTAGGCGGAAGGGAACAATCATCGTCCTTGGTTGGTGTTAGTTTGAAAAAGCACTTGGTTCCCTATTAGGAGTGACGTCAAAGCGGTTATTGTGTGAATAAGTGCCTATCTCGACCAATGGGAGATAAGCACCTTTTATATCTTTTTTTAAAATCTTTTATATCCTTTCATCTTCCCAGAATGCCACATTTAACAGAAAGGCCTAGATCAACTAGCTTCAAGATGTTAAGATGAGCATCAAGACTCTGCATTATGGCAAGCAATAAAGCGAGTCATTGCTTTCTAATTTCTAAGACTACATCACCTTTTATATTTGGTAAATAACCTTCACAGACAGCAATACCCTTGCTAATTATATGTCAAACACATTTGAGCGAGAGACCAACAAGACTTCTTGTAACATCAAATATGAATTGAAAGCAAGGATTATGGGATCATTTACCAATTTAAACAAGGAGACACTCTAGAAGAATTGCAGGAGATTCTGAAGCTGTCTAGAGCCGCGGGTTGAAGTCAATGGCAATTTATTGAATGAATGTACTTTTATTATTTTAAGATAATTTTATGTAACATTGGTAAATATATCTGTTAAAATGTCAATGCTATTTTTATGTTTGCTTAATATAGATCTCTCTCTCTCTCTCTCTCTCTCTCTCTATATATATATATATATAACACTATGGAGAAATAGTAGACTTTGAAAAACAGTAGCAACTGAAGCATCTACGCATTGTTCATTCAGTAATGAATTTGAACACTCTAAGCTACTGGCGCATATTTACTTTGACGAGTGCCCATAGCTCAGAGGCTGAATCACCGACTGATGTCAATTCAATCGGGTTTCAATCCTGGCTAGAAGCAATCGGATGTCTAACCGTAAAGATGAGCTGTGATACATCGAAACAGATCTGTCTGCGGATGAGTATATATATATATATATATATATATATATATATATATATATATATATATATATATTAATTACTTAGTTTTTGGTCATAATAAAATTAGACCAGTGCACATTTGTATTAAAAAGTGTTCAATGCAATTATATTGTAGAATTTTCAATAATTTACATTTGTAAACGATTTATTACGCGAACTAGGTTTCTACAATGTGGTGTCTTCAGGCAATATTGCAAAATTATGTTTTATATATATATATATATATATATATATATATAACATTTATGAACACATAAACAGGTGATTATTTGATTGGTTACCCTGATGTTTGTGTTTTTCAAAAAACGAATACTTCTATGAAATAATTAGAATATGTCGTATCTCCACAGGCAATGATTTCAAATTTATTGAATTCAAAGTAGATAAAAAAGAAACAATAAAAGTAACAAGTGTAGTCTTTCTCCATTAATATCAACAAAATCTAAGAATATTAGTAAAGATGAAGTAACACATTTCACAGTATATATCATTGAGATAAACATAATTATCAACTCTTAAGAACGTTCACAAAAGGAATAATTTATATATAACCTTTTTTTATCAATAATACTTTAACACTGATGGTTGCTAATGTCATTTATATCCACAGGTATCTGACGACTTTGTTCTCAAATTTCTTAATAATTTCCTATTTGAATGGGGTTATTTTTTTAAATTCTTGCCGCACATATTTCTGAAGGGCAAAATTGATTGCGGATTACGTGTTGTTTCTATAGTTCACGAATCCTTTGTAATTCATACATCTACTTTTCGTATGTTTATAGACGGCTTCGTTTCAGTTTAGTGTGTATTGAATATCTGCATTAAAATGCATTGTCCAGGATAACTAAAATATAGGAAAACGCATATTTAAACAAACTGCGGTGTTCTTATTATATGTTTGTAAACCTGTAATTTTTTAAGGACCCAAGTAATTATTTCCATTACTTACTTACTTGTTCGGATTGTTACCTTCATCTTTTTTGCCCGTTTTACTACTTTTCGGTCGCTTTACACAGCGACCTTCTTCAGACGTTTGAAATTTTTAGCAGAACCGTTTATTTTGTTCACTCGTTCTATGAGTCATGCGACTTCCATATGTCTCAATTATCTCCATTTAACTCAGCTCACTAACATTTTATACACCACTGCTGCAGCCAGATATTGAACTCACAATTATTTCAAGTTCTAGGCTCAACTCACCGGAACCAACAAACTTTTTTAACCACTGGCCATATATACTTGATAACCCTAAATCCAACTGCCCGAACAATGTAAATAATTGCAATACATCATCTGAGAAATATACACAAATATTGAATCCATTAATATTCAAGATATTATATATCGAGATTCTTCATCGAACGGGGAAAATGTTTTGACAAGTAGATTAGAGAGGTTTACTCTAAAAACCCGATTAACAAGACATTGAATCCCTGGATTATCACTTTAGATTATCGCCACTTTGCACAGAATAATGACAAAACAAATCTATGACATAATACACACTTTTTTTATATATAGTTCAACAGCTACAATCCCAAGAGTCACTCAAGGTAAGTGGTTACTGAATAAGATGTTTGATATAAATAGAAGAAGTAAGAAAATATTACGAGAATGTGGTGCATAGAAAATGAATGATCTTTAACCTGAAGAAGTTAAGACTGTAATGTTCGGTGAAAACATCTAACGTAGAATCTGTTTTACTTCGTCAGAAACAACAAAACGCTTACTGAAGTGCCACATGTTATCTGTTCTCCTGTATGGCAATGAATGCTAGGCAATCTCACAGATAAACAAAGGAATGAAACAACAAAAATATTGTTCTACAGAGGATATCATGTAAGCAACGACTAAGTTTTAGAGAAAATGGAAGCAAAAAAGCATATTGAGGAAGAGGGCTTCAAAAATGTGGTATACAGAGGACAAATTGATGTCAAGTGGGACAAATGAAAACGCCTCAGAAGATACATATGCGCTTCAGCAAATGAATAGTGGGACAGGGTTTAAGAGAAATAACAAAAAGATAAAATATATTAAAAGCTAAACAGAACAGTAAATTGTGGAGAAACTTCAGCGTCTACATCATCAGGGTACACAGTATATAGAATAAGTGTTCTTAGGAAGAAGTCTTTCAGAGGAAGGCGCAAACAGTACGTTGTGGTGAGTAGGAGTTAACTATGGTTTTCTACCTGAAAAAAGACAAATATTATTTGAAAATTTTAGAAGCAAATTGATTCTTAAAATATTCATTTTGGAATAATAATGTTTCTTAAAATATAACAGCAAATAGTGGTGCAAAATCACTAGCTTCGTTTTTCCGTGAAATTGTATGACTGCGCCACTCATTTCTAAGGATGCCCGTCTAATAGAGTGGCTAAAAAATCGTAATTTCAGTTGCCTGTTCAGACATATTTAGGCTTGTTCAACACCGATAAAGTCTATTATACGGAAACTTTACTGGGCGGACCTTTGTTACAGTTTCTGAAAGAGAGCGCATTATCTAGAGTGAACAACAGTCTGAGCAAGACCAAGGCTCTCAATCACTCCTGGCTAGCACAACATAAGATGGCTTCCAAAGGGTCCCATCTACCAAAGTAATACCACAAGACTTTGGACAATCCGTGGTATGGGTTTCAGGCATTTTCTAAATGTGTCGCATACTGAGATTGCTTCCTCCATTTGAATAACATCAAGAAATCACCTTCTTAACAAACTGACCATGGTGAGATTCGAACACTTGCTTCCGTAAAATTAGTTTCAAGGTAAAAAGAACTGCCTTTTATTTTTACTTAATAAACCGAAAGAACTAAGTTATTCTCGTAAGTATATCACAAAATTTCTACTGACTGGTAAACTTGACCACTCAGGTATATTCTAACTCATTACGACTTGAGCGAAATAAACTATTTCAGTTCACTATCGTTACTG